>JABSNV010000869.1:125000-167099 GCA_024085815.1 Flaveria linearis
AATAAATTAATAATTGTAATGAACATTAAAAAGTATGATAAAAGTCTTTTTAAGCAACTAGGTTCTATTATATTCATGAAAAAACAAATATGGAACATTTTTAATATGTAATAGAATCCGGTTTTTATAAGCACCGATGTTCTATATTCATAGTGAGTCGTTTTATTATCCAGAGCAACAGCCAGTGAAATTTCCAATACCTTATAAGCACTGGTGTTCTATAAGGATTATAAGTGCCTTGTTCTTTGTATATATGAATTTATATCACTAATATGGCAACCAATGGTTTTTTTAATGCTTATAGTTACATACTTACAAACTAATACAACTCTAACGTTTTAACATGGTTTCTTTATTTACTTGTAATTAAAGATTTATCTCCAAATGTATGTATGCTATATATTCCTAATATTTGTATTACCATCGTTTTGGAAATGTACATTGTTTAAAATGAGGCATAATCGGTTTTGCTACAACTAATAGTCTTATACTTATTGTAGCCCACGTCTACAATAAAAGGAGTTACCTTGCGGTCAATGTAGTCGGCCCAGAACCTGGCACGGGACTTCTCATACGCACAGTCAGGTAACAAGGGCTTGGCAGGCCAAACTTCATCGATGTAGGCGATAATGTTAGCGGACTCACAAATGGGCTTGTCGTCGTGCAAGAGCACGGGCACTTGTTTGTGGACAGGGTTGGATTTAAGCAACAATTCACTCTTGCAATTCATCAAATCCATCTCTAAAACCTCTTCATATGGAATTTCTTTCTCAGCCAAAGCAACCTTCACCCTCATGCAAAATGGGCTAGCCCACATACTCAAAAGCTTCACATTATCCTTTCCATTTTGTGTGTGTGTGTTTTTGAATGATCATGTGAGAGATAAGCTTTCTGTTTATATAGATGTGACAATGGAACTCATTGTGTTCACCACTACAAGAAAATCATTGGTTTTGCCACATTAAAGTTGTTTCATGGCAAAAAGTTAACTGGCTGACGTCATCAAATCGTTGACAATTGCCGGCACAATTGCATAAAATCGAACACCTTATTGTGTGCTCAGTTTACAAAGCAATAATACTATATATTAAATTACTAGGCTTTTTTTTTTAACAGAAACTTTCATTAAAAAAGGCAAGCTCTAAAAAACGAGAGCCGCCCAAACACTACATACGCATATACAACGGGTTCTTGACCCAATCCTTCCAAACTATATTTTTATACTTCGATCTAAATTTCAACCATAAAAACGCTTTAGATTTTATTTCCGCCACCACCTCTGCCACCTTCCTAGACTTGTTTTGAAACACCTTTTCATTTCTAGCATACCATATCGCCCAAGTTGTTATCATCACAATACCTCTAACGATTTTTTTCCTCCATTTCCCCCGTGGACGTTCTTATATAACATAAGCAAATTCTCGTAATCATATGCAAAATAAGGCTCCAAGTTACACCAGCTACATATTATGCTCCACACCCGTAAGAGAAGCCGCAATCTATCATCAGGTGCTTTAGGTCCTCGACATCACAATCACAAAAAGGACAAGTATCAACCTGAATCGGAATTCTCCAGTGCACTAAGGCTGCTCGAGTAAGGAGTCTGTCCTTCGCTGCTCTCCAGGCTACCAGGAAGACCTTGGTAGGAACCCAACTCTCCCATTTAAGATCAATATGGGCCGACCCACTGTCAACCTCATTAATCCATTTTCAAAACTCCTTCACAGAAAAAGACCATCCTTAGAATTAATCCAGGCCCAAGAATCACTTTGGCTTCTCAATTTTGGCTGGTGAGCAGTTGCTCCAAATCTTGCTGCTCTGATAGTTCAGTCACCGATCTAGGACATCTACTCCATCTAGGCACAAACTGAGTCCCCTCACCTTGATCAAGCAACCTGTCACACACCAAACTGTTCTTGTTTTTATCCAACATGAACAGGCTTGGCCACCTATCACGAAGTAAAGTATCCCCTGCCCAAACATCATGCTAAAAACGAATCTTCTGGCCATTCCCAAGAATCCCTTTTATCATCTGCTGAACATTTTGTCATTCACCTTTGTGCCTTCTATTTGATTCACTATAACCTTCCAACATCAGGGAGAGCACGTTTGATTGGCAGGAACATCCATCTACTCCTACCCCCGTGAATTCCTACAATAATCTTTCTCCAAACTGAATCGACTTCCACCTTGAATCTCCAACCCATTTAGCCAATAAAGCCAAATTGACCTCGGCTAGTCTCAAAACGCCCAAGCCGCCTTGTTTTTTCGGAGTTGTGATTATATCCCAAGCCACCCAATGTATCCTCCTTTTATCAGTCGAACCCGACCATAGGAAGTCTCTCATAAGACGTTCCAACTCCTCTATAACCTGCACCGGGGCTTTGTATAGAGAGAAATAATAAATAGGGATGTTTGCGAGCACCGATTTGATCAATGTAAGCCTGCCTCCTATGGAAAGAGTATTCGCCTTCCAAGATGATAGCCTGTTCCTAACAATATCAATAACCAAGTTCCATTGACAGATTCTATTCATGTTTGCTCCCACCCGTATTCCCAAGTAATCAAAAGGAAAACTACCAACCCGACAACCAATAACCTCCGCCATACCCGCAACATCCATATCTTCGGTGCCAATCCCATACAAAAACGACTTTTGAATATTTATCTTAGACCGGAGCAAAGATGAAATACCCGCAAAACTCTAGCCACTCCAACCAAATTGTCTTTGGACCAATCTCCGATTATTAACGCGTCGTCCGCATTAAATAGATGAGAGAGATGCATAGACCCCTCCCCCACATGTATACCTTTCACCATACCTTCCTCCACCGCTTTGTCAAGGAAGCAATGAAGAACCTCCATGACAATTACGAAGAGAAAAGGAGATAAAGGATCACCCTGTCGTACCCCTTTTGACATTGAAATTCAAATGTCAGAGACCTGTTTACCAAAACCGCCGAACGAGCTGATTCTAACACCCTTTCACCCAAGAACACCATTTCCTCGGAAAGCCCATTTGGTTAAGAGCCGACAATAAAAAACTCCAATTGACGTTATCATACGCCTTCTCGAAGTCTAGTTTCAACAAGAAAGCCCTCTTCCCCTTCTTTTTAAGCCACCCCATCGTTCATTTATGATCAACGGACCATCTAAGATAAACCTTTCGCTCAAAAACGCAGATTGAGTATTAGAAATCACCGAGCTCAATACCTTCTTTATCCGAACTAGCAAGAATCTTAGAAATCACCTTACTCACAATACCCACTAGAGTAATCGGTCTATAGTCTTTAAGACCCACCGGAGACTTAATTTTTGGGATTAAAGTTATAAACGAGGAGCTACACCCATTACTAATTGTTCCGGACTCATGGAAATACCTCATCATGTTAGAAAAATCTTCTTCAAACAAACTCCAAAAATGCTTTAGGAACCGAAAATTGAAACCCATCCGGCCCCGGGGCTCTATCCGAGCTACAATTAAACATCGCTTTTTTAATCTCATCCACTGTAAAACTAGCTATTAGATCATCTCTACTTCCCTCCTCTAACCGCTTCAAATTGGAGCACCAAAAATCTGGTCTTCTTGTCACCTTTCTTTGAAGTGATCTCTAAAGTGCTTAAACACCTCTTTTTTAACCTGAGAAGGTTTGACCACCCACTCCCCTTCAATTAACAGCCCCGGGATAGAATTGGAAGCTATTCTACCATTAATAACCTATGAAAAAAGGCAGAATTTCATCCCCATCCACTGCCCACTTCACACGAGATTTCTGTTTAAGGTCTTTATGTTACACCAATTCAAGTAGTCGACTCCTTTCCGACACTCCTCCCAAACCACACTTCCTCTTCCTCCAACTCTCTCACTTCCATAACCGCCTCTAGCTTTTCCATGTCTTCTTTCAAGGACATCATCTCCTCACCTGCTTTCTTTCCAATGTCTCTCCACCAATCTTTAAGCGCCTGACGAATTCTCCTGAACTGTTTAAAACAATCTGGTCCGGGCAGCCCTGAAAAACATTTTCGGATAACACTTTCTTAACCACCTCTTCACACCCCTCCCTGCCCAGCCAAGAGTTAAACCATCTAAATGGTTTTGGACCATAATTAACATCCACCACGGACAAAAGTAAAGGGCAATGATCCGAGTATTCTCTTCTCAGCGCCCTCAAAGAAGCAGTCGGCCATCTATTGAAAAATTGATCACAGACCAGAACTCTATCGATCTTGCTTAACTTGTGTCCAAACCTTTTCCAGCCAGATAAGTGAATTTAAAACCTCTCATATTGTACTCGCATAATCCCAGATTATTAATAAAATTATTGAAAACAGCTGCTATCCCATAATTAAAAGTAGTATTTCTGCGTTCTTCTTGAAAGCGGACTGCATTAAAATCCCCAAATAACACCACCAAACCAGTACAGCTTCTAACCGTAGTACAGAGATCCTCCCACAATCTTTTTTTCGCTCCCGCCCTTGAGGAGCATACACATTAACTAGGTTTAACATAGTTCATCCACCACCAAAACCCTGACGTCACTAAGAAATTTCTATTTGACGACTCGAAACTTTCTGAAAAATCTTAGGGTTCCAGATATTAATCAATCCACCCGAAAGGCCAACCGCATCAACCCAATCAAATTCAGCCCCCCCCTGTCTCCCCAAAACGCAGAAATCTCCTTCAGTCCAACCCCTGAACCTTTAGTTTCTTGTAACCCTAAAAATTCAACCCATGAACACTACGTAACCGTCTACACCAGGAGGCTTTGCCCTCCGCCCTCATCCCCCTAATATTGATAGAAATTAAGTTCATTGATTACCAACCTGTAACCCTTCATCTCTAACTGACTGTTGAACCAAGCTTCTATGATTCTGAAGATCAACCCCAATCTATTTCCATATCGAATGGTCTCGGCAATCTCGACAACGATGTCCACCGGTTGCAATGGAGTTGTTGTTTGTTCTGAGCTTCATCTACTGTTTGTTGCTTTGGAGAGTGTTTCGGCGAGCTGAGCACAGCATCATTAAATATGTCTCCATTTAATTCCACAGCTACATTACCACTTTGTCCTTCTCTACCATCCAAATTACCATCCATGCCATTGATAAAATCCCCGTCCAAATTCCTCTCAACTGCATCGGCCAAACCAGCTCATCCTCTTGGGCTTCATCTCCTTTGGGCTTTTTACAATCTTGGACTTTTCTAAACTACTAGAATACTCCCCCACTAAATTACCCACATTATGATCCAAGACATTTTTCTTTTTCCTTTTAATAACTTTAGAAGTTAAATCTTCTAACTCATCCTGACTACTAAATCTTTTTCAAAATTAAATTTATTCCCAGGAATAAAGAGGTCAACCGTATCTTTTTCCATAACTGACACCTCAATAGTAGGAATATTAAAAACTTCCATATTTGTTGCCACCAAATCCTCACCTTCCAAAACTGAGTTACCTTCCTTTTTTTCGAAATTTCCGGCGACCGGC
The DNA here is from genome assembly GCA_024085815.1 of Flaveria linearis. Lineage (NCBI taxonomy): Eukaryota > Viridiplantae > Streptophyta > Magnoliopsida > Asterales > Asteraceae > Flaveria > Flaveria linearis. The sequence goes on from JABSNV010000869.1 coordinate 130,490, forward strand.
GTAGAGTCTCCGACCTCTTCTTCTCCATACGATCTTCTTTTGTGACCTTCTCCTCCTCTTCTTCATCACTGTTTGCCGACATGTTCCCATTCCTATCCTCCTTCAAAAATTCTGGTACCCATTCTCGGCAATCCTCCTCCACCCATGTAACATCCGTAATCTTCGTTAAATAAAAGTTAATTTTATACATTTATGTAAATTTCAACCATAATAATAAATATAATAATAATAATAATAATAATAATAATGAAAATAATAATAATAATAATAATAATAATAATAATAATAATAATAATAATCCTAATAATAATAATATAATAATACTAATAATAAAAATAATAACAAAGATTTAAAATATATATATATATATATTTATAAGTGCAGGGGGTGTTTATGTAATTTTTAAAACTTATTTTAAAAGTTACTAACATAAAAACAATAAACTACAAACGCAGGGGGTAAAATGTAAATTCTTTTAAAACCCAGCCCCCACCCTCGGTTTCCCGATCGCATTCCGGTCGCCGCCGGCGACAACTCCGGCGAGGCTACTACACCCAAATTAACGTGGATTTTGCTCAATCAATTGCTCCCGACAGCATCTCATGGAGGATTCGAACTCGTGGACCACTTGAATTTGAATAATTGAATGACCTAACCCACTAAACCGACCCACTTCCACTCGGCCGAAAGAAACCACCACGATCACCACTAACGCCAATAATTCGTTTAATTAATTGAACCTGAGCGACTATATAACTGATCCTAATCTTGTGCAACTTTCAATTCCATCTAAAACACACAAAACAAACGAATTCAATCATCATCTTCCATCGCGACCTGCAACTGTTCGAGCACCAACTTCAGTGTTTCAAAACTCGAATTAAACATAGGGCTTTTGATTATAAGCCTAATTCGAAGCTTCCTGTGCAAGCAATTTGGTTTTCATCATCGTTTGATCATCATTCGATTTCGGGTTATATCGCAGTTTGTTCTTCATTTTCTTATCATCAAAACAATTTGAAACAGGTAATTGAACATACCTATATACTCGATTTTACATAGGGATTAAAAGCCCTAACATTAATTTTATGATTAACATCGATTTGATCTTCAATTTGGATCAAATCGAATTAGGGCTCGTACGGGTTTGGGGGAAATGGGTGAGAGCTGGTTAAAACGAAATGGAACTGATTCATAACGCGGCTTAGAGCCTTGGTTCACTGGTTTGGTGTGTGTGTGTGCAGGTGAGAGGTCCCGGGTTCGACCCGGGCAGCCTCCTTTTATTGTTTTTATTTTTTTAAAGCTTTATAAATACTTTAAAAATATGGAAAAATTTCTAAAAATTATAAAAATAAATTTTATTAATTTTCCTTATTTTAAATCTTACAAAATAATTTTCTGTAAATTTATTTTATTTAAAAACTTTAATAGATTTTTATAAAATATTATTTAAAAATATTAAAAATACTTATTTTTATAAAATAAATTCTAAATCAAGTTTAACTATGAAAAAATCATGAAAATTATATAAATATTATTTATAAATATTATAGATAATTATTTCTATAAAAATGGACACTTATTATCTTTAAATACAAATTAATATATTTTATAAATTCACAAATTATTTATAAAATTGTGGGTTATTTCTTGTAAAATATATTGAACCAAAGGTATAATTATACCTTATTATTAATCAAAATACTATAAGTGTGAATATTCTTATTTATAAATATTATTGGATAATTATAAATTATATAATTAGACCACATTATTTTTATATTTAATCTATCTTTCTAATGAAATCAAAATGTAAATAATTATTTGGTAAAACTTAATACTTATTGATAATTACTTATTAAAACATATACGAATATATAAAAAGATTGTAACATATATATATTGCGTGTGTGAGACGTGTTAAAACAAATCAACCCGAATCCGACTAAATATATCTATTCGTGTGGAATACATATTAAAGACTTAGTTACAATTAATACATAGGTATTGATCGTGTTTGGGTCGTGCATTGCAATATTCTGTGAAGTTTGTGATTAATTACATCAATCCAAGGTGAGTTTCCGTGGCCCCTTTTTATGCTTTTATAATTGTTTCAATGTTTTTCAAACTTGGGGGAAAAGTATGCTCACCTGTTTTCGATGCTGTACAATCTTACATACAATTTTCATACTTGGAATCGACGTGATACTATTCTCATATTCTAATACATACATGGTGTTATTCTATGATTCTTACAACCATTAATTCCCGGGTTTGGGAACCAACGGATAGGTATTGGTAGTACTACTGGGTTGACACCCCCACCCTTCGACGATTGGTTAACTTGTGAGTTACCAACACAGCTGCCAGCAATCAGGCCAAGGGTGAATATATTCCGACAAACTTATATGCATAACGTCATTAGGTTTGGTTGTCTTAAACACATGTTATGTGGTTTTTGCTTACAGTATGATTCCATATCAAATTCTATACAGCATCAACAACATGTTTCAATTTAAACCTGCGGAACTCACCAACAATTATGTGACCATTTTTGAGCATATCTTTTCAGGTAATCATAAACAAAGAGGATAGCTAGAGCTGATGCCTTAGCAGAGACCCCAGGATTTCAATAGATTGCATTTGTATTGTATATCATTTACTGTTATATCTGAACACTGTGTATATGGATTTTTAGAATTATTAAGACTATGATAGTCGTGGAACTGACTAACCACGACACAAGTCACCATTGTGTCGGGCGACGTCATGACACGAGGATTTTGCACGTAATATGTCTCTGTAATTATACCAAGTGTTATGACGATCCCGTCCGTCGCATCCTCGTGTTTCCGCTACAAGCGGGGGGTGTGACAGATTGGTATCAGAGCCTTGGTTATAGAGAATTAGGTGGAGAACTCGACCTAGACTATAACCTAAGAACCTTCATGTAGAATGCATGCTAGGGACTGTGTGCATTTGATTTTACCTAAATGTCTTTCATGATTTGTGTGACACATAGACACCTGTATTCTGGATTTCCTGGCAAAAGGCCCTCGGGCTAAGGCAAGCATATCGCATATATCTCATTACGAGACCTGGTATGCTTACCTGGGGATTTCTGGGATGAGTGATAAACTATGGTCAATACACAGGTCTACAAGGCAAATGGGTCAAGTATATTAAGTCTATGAACTTAATATACAGGTATATTCCTATATACCTAATAATCTACAAGTATGTTCCTACATACCTGATTTTATACATGTAACGTGTTATCTGAACATCCCGGGGAAGACATTATTACTCTCAGTCTTTCTCCATGGGATACTTTTATACAAAGAACTTTACGCTTGTATGCGCACAACATCATATTATTAGGGAACTTCGGTGATCACGCGTAGCGTCGATCTCGGATATTGAATCCGACCCTATCAAAGTTATGACTGAAATCCTGAAAGTATGACGGATATGCAGTTACCATTAGACTTAATGTGCTTATATGCTTATTTGTTATTACATGCTATTATTGGAATACTGGCTCATGGACATAAGGACATTACGTTATTTGTGCTTGATGAATCTAAATAATACTATGATGTTAACTTGGGGTAAGTGAAGCTAAGGGTGATCATGCAAGGTAAATTATCATTACGGGTGCACACGTAATTGTAATTCACCATGCATGAGAAGTCTAGCTAATCTTACTATGAGGTAACGATCATGAGTATCACACGTTTCTATTCAATACCCTAGGGTGCTAGGGTCATAATTCTAGTAAGTCCTTGTTGAAGGCAATCAAACATCATAAGTCCTTGTTGAAGGCAATCAAACATTATAAGTCCTTGTTGAAGGCAATCAAACATTATCAACACTTACTCAAGTCCTGTCCTACTTAAAGCCTTCATGGTATTTCCAATCATATTGACCTTATGCTAAGGATAAACGGATGTCACGTAACTGGTTTAGGCATCGTTCTAGGTATACCACGGATGTGGTGGGAACGCTGCGGGGAACCCTATATATAAGCATCCTTGGTATACCAAGAATGTGTTTAAACTGGGCTACGTGATGATCCTGATTGTCTGAGGCATGATGCTATTATGACTCTTAACTCTATGCTATGTTGCTACCTTATATGTTACTTGGTGGCTATACTCTATTATGTGCTAATACTGATACTAAGTGTTGTATGATGATTACTTATGAATGCTATTGACCTTGGATGCTTTCGGCGGTGTGGTTCTTCTTTGCCGAGCATCCATTACAACCATTAGTTCCAGTAATGGGACCTAAGGATTGGTTTGGTTGTAATCTATACGTATGCGCTTTGTGGATCTTGCTACGTCATATAAACTTATACGTATGCGCTTTGTGGATCTTGCTACGTCACATTAAACTATTTACACTTTGGAAATGTTTTCTCTACAGTCATCAATTCCCGTGTGGAACCGATGTATAGGTTTGTCTGTAGCCATTTATATACTGATAAAACCGCCTATACATAAGTTGCGGTAGCTCACATCAAACTTATATTACGTTATTCTTTAGATTGATGCTAAGGAAAATTAAGATGTTATGTAACTAGTTTAAGTATATTTCAAAGTATATCGTGGATGTGGTGGGAACGCTGCGGGGAACCCTGTATATAAACATCACCGGTATACTAAGAATGTGCTTAAACTAGGCTACATAATGATCTTGATGGACCGAAGCATGGGTTATTGGAACTTGATAAGTAGAACCATATATGATTCTTTTATACTTTGATTCCTATCAAAGCACACACAAATCTTAAATCATAGTCAAGGCATTGCGTGCCTAAATCAAATAATTTTCAAAATGAGCTTTGACTCGTTATTCGTGGTTTTCAAAATCTCGACAAAGTCTATGCCTCACCACCCAATACATGCAATGTTGGAAGAGTGGGATGAGTATCTGCTTATCGAAACGCATGTCTTCAACAAAGATGTGGTTAACTTAAAACTTTGGTTAGTCAACATACTCGCTTTGAACTACGAATCAAACGATTACACACGGAACATCTCATTATTATTATGCCAAATTCCCGATAGTTGTTTTCATGTTGTATAGCTCGTATTGCCCAATTCTCATAAAATATCTTAATGATATTTCAAAATGACTACTCGTCAAAAACGATTCCGATCTGGAAACTCTGGCCGTAAGGTTACTGCTATTGTGGCACGTGAGGTTGCTACGGTCATACCAACTCTCCTAACTTATCTGCATCAAGGCGCGAACCCTGCTCAAATCTCTATTTGTCATAACCCTCCACGTGCTTGTACCTACAAGCATTTCAGTTCTAGCAACCCCACTAAGCTCAGTGGAACTGAAAGAGCTACCGGATTAATATAGTGGTTCGAAAGCTTCGAGAACACTTTCCTAAACATCGAATGGTCTTCTAAACTTTAAACCGTTACTTACGGTTCTCAAATCCTCTTAAGAACGTGTCCTATAATTAAGAACATGCAAGGCTGTAGGTGGAATTCCTACATCTCGGGATACTTGTTAATTATAAGTGGTCACTCACCTCAATAATCGAATAAACTAACTATAACCTAGTTACCACTTATAAGTACGCATGTCTTCAATAAGGTTATGGCTAACCTCATATCTTGAGAAGTCCATGAATTCCCTTCGATTGTGAATCGAATGTTCACATCTCATTGTAATGTCGAATCATTCTTGTCCTTGATTTTGTCTTTCTGATTTAAATCATTCAAGATTTGAACACCATCATAACAAAATCTGCGATCCCGAATTTCGATCTTAAGCTTGTAAGCACGATCTTTCCTTCGTTACACTGATGTAACTTTAAATTTTTCCAAATTCCTAATTGATATTAATTTCCTTTCATCGTTAAGTCAAGCTTCATACTGCTTGCACCGTGGGAAATGCAAGAGTTTGCAAGTCAACCTATGACACTCGTATCTCCTAAATGATTCTATCTCATCAAAGCAGGGGAGATTCCCTTACTTTGATGAATCACTATTGCGATAAATGGTCTTCCATTTGTTTGTTTTGTGAAATTTCATCCTCTGGATTAGGGTGACTTCCTTATCTTGAGGATTGACTTCAATTATTCTCATTGGAAATTACATTTCATAAATGACATGATCTCACCAAAATAGGATTGAAACCCGTATTTTGGTGGCAAATGTCAACCTTAGATTGTTTTCTTGCTATTATCAAGATAGGCATGAATCATTACCTCAAAGCCTTTAAGGAATATTTTTAATATCAACTCCGATTGTGATTGATAACCACCTTCCTTAAAACTACGCTCGTGAAATCTTTCAACATCTTCAACCGTTAGACACCTAATGACAATCTTCACACGAAACTTAGGTTGAACTATTTTGACCCTGCTTTTAACTAACCGTGCTGTAAATAAAGTTCTGAGCACCAGAATATATAGGAAATCAAACATTTATAACATTTACCCTTATATAAGTTCTAATCTACCTAGAGTCTATATGGGAATCACATGGTGACACTAGTCTTATCTCTAGTGAGACGTCACTCCTTTTACATTTCAGAAATTATGCAAGTTGAATGGTTGCTTAGAATATACATGGCCTTTGAAGAATGATGCTTGTCCACTAGTGGGTACCACACTGAAATGGTAGAATGCCTAAACTCAAGTATAAGGTAGTGAGGCTGCAATAGTCATGACTTGAGATAAGTTTAAAATCTTTGGTGAGTGAGTACTATTACCCAAGGAATGAAATGCAAAAGTTAAAATTGTAATACTGGAATCATGCTCTTTATACTGATAGAATCCATAAGTTGACAAAGCTAATGTCATACCTTGTAACATTTAGATCAAATAGAATTAAGTAGGACATTGGGAAGATCTGTGAATAGTAGGACAAAGTTGGAGATTAGAGCAAGCAAACTAGTGGTGAAATAGACAAGAAGACTCAGATGTTATTATAGGCACATATCTTATCATCAATCAATACATATCTGTTGGATACTGGTAGAGGATAGCGTTGATTCCTTCAAATTCACTCCTTCATTTGTCATGAACCCCAGTTGCTTAGAAATTAGTTAGTCGGTGGAGATAGGAAAACTCTCGACATGCGTAAGTTAAGATGTATAGAACTACCCGAAGACTGAGATTATTGTATACAGTATTGTTCTTAGAATAGGAAGGTTGGAAAGGAAATGACTGTTGTGTGTGACCTATCTTCTTCATTCCTACCGGTCATGGAAACTTTTTAGTTTTAACTTGGCCAGAATAAGTGCCTCTTATCTTAACTGTATGATGACAATTGGTGCATTATAAAAATTCAATTCGACACATTATCTCACAACGTCGAGAAATTAACCTACATCTGTTTCAAATATTCGTATACCGTGGTATGATGTTACATCAATCGTTATTCTAAATGATTGATTCATTTTCTGTTTTAACAATATTCTTAACCATCCTTGTGAACCCATTCCAAGATCTTCGCATAGCGTATTATTCTTAGACTGATGGTTGGTCAAAGGAGAAATACATATTCACAAGATATGCGTTAAAGTCGTTTCATATGAGGACGTTTGGGATTCTTAAATTCCAACGGTTAACCTTTCTTATCATTGCTGGTCTTTTAATGATTTCTAGACTTCACCTTACCACGAAATTATATTGTGGAAGTTGTGATTATAAGTCTAACATACCATGGTAACTCGTCATCGTGTCCTAACGTTCCATATGCCAAATCTCAAAGAGAGTCTCGCGATTCTCTGGAAGAGTTCAAATTGGCATACATTATGTCAAGAATCTTGTAAAAGATTATATACAAATGAAACAAAGCCGGGTACCTATTGTCAAAGTCCACTGAGAATCTAAACGTGGCCCAGAGTTCACCTGTGAACGTGAGGACCAAATAAAACCCCAGTATCCTCATCTTTTCGTTTCAGCCTCCTCGTGATTAAAATTTCGGGACGAAATTTCCTAAAGCAGGGGAGACTGTAACATCCCGTAATCTTCGTTAAATAAAAGTTAATTTTATACATTTATGTAAATTTCAACCATAATAATAAATATAATAATATAATAATAATAATAATAATATAATAATAATAATAATAATCCTAATAATAATAATACTAATAATACTAATAATAAAAATAATAACAAAGATTTAAAATATATATATATATATATATATTTATAAGTGCAGGGGGTGTTTATGTAATTTTTAAAACTTATTTTAAAAGTTACTAACATAAAATAATAAACTACAAACCGCAGGGGGGTAAAATGTAAATTCTTTTAAAACCCAGCCCCCACCCTCGGTTTCCCGATCGCATTCCGGTCGCCGCCGGCGACAACTCCGGCGAGGCTACTACACCCAAATTAACGTGGATTTTGCTCAATCAATTGCTCCCGACAGCATCTCATGGAGGATTCGAACTCGTGGACCACTTGAATTTGAATAATTGAATGACCTAACCCACTAAACCGACCCACTTCCACTCGGCCGAAAGAAACCACCACGATCACCACTAACGCCAATAATTCGTTTAATTAATTGAACCTGAGCGACTATATAACTGATCCTAATCTTGTGCAACTTTCAATTCCATCTAAAACACACAAAACAAACGAATTCAATCATCATCTTCCATCGCGACCTGCAACTGTTCGAGCACCAACTTCAGTGTTTCAAAACTCGAATTAAACATAGGGCTTTTGATTATAAGCCTAATTCGAAGCTTCCTGTGCAAGCAATTTGGTTTTCATCATCGTTTGATCATCATTCGATTTCGGGTTATATCGCAGCTTGTTCTTCATTGTTCTTATCATCAAAACAATTTGAAACAGGTAATTGAACATACCTATATACTCGATTTTACATAGGGATTAAAAGCCCTAACATTAATTTTATGATTAACATCGATTTGATCTTCAATTTGGATCAAATCGAATTAGGGCTCGTACGGGTTTGGGGGAAATGGGTGAGAGCTGGTTAAAACGAAATGGAACTGATTCATAACGCGGCTTAGAGCCTTGGTTCGCTGGTTTGGTGTGTGTGTGTGCAGGTGAGAGGTCCCGGGTTCGACCCGGGCAGCCTCCTTTTTATTGTTTTTATTTTTTTTAAAGCTTTATAAATACTTTAAAAATATGGAAAAATTTCTAAAAATTATAAAAATAAATTTTATTAATTTTCCTTATTTTAAATCTTACAAAATAATTTTCTGTAAATTTATTTTATTTAAAAACTTTAATAGATTTTTATAAAATATTATTTAAAAATATTAAAAATACTTATTTTTATAAAATAAATTCTAAATCAAGTTTAACTATGAAAAAATCATGAAAATTATATAATATTATTTATAAATATTATAGATAATTATTTCTATAAAAATGGACACTTATTATCTTTAAATACAAATTAATATATTTTATAAATTCACAAATTATTTATAAAATTGTGGGTTATTTCTTGTAAAATATATTTGAACCAAAGGTATAAATTTATACCTTATTATTAATCAAAATACTATAAGTGTGAATATTCTTATTTATAAATATTATTGGATAATTATAAATTATATAATTAGACCACATTATTTTATATTTAATCTATCTTTCTAATGAAATCAAAATGTAAATAATTATTTGGTAAAACTTAATACTTATTGATAATTACTTATTAAAACATATACGAATATATAAAAAGATTGTAACATATATATATTGCGTGTGTGAGACGTGTTAAAACAAATCAACCCGAATCCGACTAAATATATCTATTCGTGTGGAATACATATTAAAGACTTAGTTACAATTAATACATAGGTATTGATCGTGTTTGGGTCGTGCATTGCAATATTCTGTGAAGTTTGTGATTAATTACATCAATCCAAGGTGAGTTTCCGTGGCCCCTTTTTATGCTTTTATAATTGTTTCAATGTTTTTCAAACTTGGGGGAAAAGTATGCTCACCCGTTTTCGATGCTGTACAATCTTACATACAATTTTCATACTTGGAATCGACGTGATACTATTCTCATATTCTAATACATACATGGTGTTATTCTATGATTCTTACAACCATTAATTCCCGGGTTTGGGAACCAACGGATAGGTATTGGTAGTACTACTGGGTTGACACCCCCACCCTTCGACGATTGGTTAACTTGTGAGTTACCAACACAGCTGCCAGCAATCAGGCCAAGGGTGAATATATTCCGACAAACTTATATGCATAACGTCATTAGGTTTGGTTGTCTTAAACACATGTTATGTGGTTTTTGCTTACAGTATGATTCCATATCAAATTCTATACAGCATCAACAACATGTTTTTAATTTAAACCTGCGGAACTCACCAACAATTATGTTGACCATTTTTGAGCATATCTTTTCAGGTAATCATAAACAAAGAGGATAGCTAGAGCTGATGCCTTAGCAGAGACCCCCAGGATTTCAATAGATTGCATTTGTATTGTATATCATTTACTGCTATATCTGAACACTGTGTATATGGATTTTTAGAATTATTAAGACTATGATAGTCGTGGAACTGACTAACCACGACACAAGTCACCATTGTGTCGGGCGACGTCATGACACGAGGATTTTGCACGTAATATGTCTCTGTAATTATACCAAGTGTTATGACGATCCCGTCCGTCGCATCCTCGTGTTTCCGCTACAAGCGGGGGTGTGACAACCCACACCCTTAACTTCCGACCTCTCCATATAATGGTGACTTCTTCAGCGATCTTCTTACCTTCTCCCACTAGCACACCAATGTAATCATGAGACAGATCCGAATCTACTTCCGACCGAGGAGGTTTGTGTATGATCTTCCCGAACTGTTGTCCCACCTTCTCAATAACTGAATCGCTCAACAAGTTTATTGGTAAGCCTTTTATCTTCAACCAAACCAATCTCTCATACGCAAACACTTGACCCTCCCAAACCCATATGCCGGAAAATCTACCGATCACTTCCTTGGCCTCTATCATCGCTTTTTCCGCATCCTCCCGATTAGGGAAAGTTACCGTCACTGAAAGGCCACCCAAGTATTGAACCATACAATCTCCTGCATTAATGTCATTCAAGATAATGTTGATGTTTTTTATTGCGTCTAAGTCGACCATCCTCATAATCAATGCCCTTCCATGTGTGTTATGGTAAGCAAGGACTTGGTTATCAATCTTCACTTCCTTCCCCATACCAACATAATCCTTCCTACCGTTAAGGATTCCTGAAAGGACTTCCCATTCTGAACAAACGCTTCAGGGATCTCTCTAGGTCCTCCAAATCTCTTATTCTCCTGCCTCATATTCTGCACCGGCGGCTTCTGTCCAATCTCACCATCCTCAAAAGCAAACCTTGCAACGTTCGCTTTCAAGACAAAATCACCCATTCTAATCTTACCCAACTTCCTCACCATATCTGAAGAGTCTTTAACATCCACGAAAGTAATAAAACCGAACCGATTGCCATACTTATCTCTCTTCCTTGCAATATACAAATCAAAAATCTCCCCAAGAGTTCGTGTAAATCCAGCTAGATCGTTCCCACTACATTTATCTGGAATATTAGTAACAAAAAACTTGGTGATACGCCCTTGTAACTTCTCCGGAATAGGTTTCCGGCGACTGCTCTCCATTTCGCTAACCAGCCGTGTGTTACACAAGTTTAAAAAATTAAAGTAAATATAAATATAAATATAAATATAATTATCAATTATCAATTAATATTAATAAGTCTGTAATAATATATACATGTGAAGATAGATTAAATAAATGTGTATACATGTAAAAATACATGAAAGAATTAAATACATAAAAAATAATATTAATGTTCACAAACTCTAAAATCTTTTTTGTATATAAATCCTTAACCAGATTCTGTTAACAATTTCTTAAACTTAAAAAAACATCTTTTTGAACGTTCCCTGTATTATAAATATAAAAAGTAAGGATATATAAAAGATATATTTCACATGATAAATTTTAAAAACAAATAAGATAACAATTCGATTAGTTGAATAATACCTCATCTTCAACCATAATAAACTTAATAGAGTAAGTTTCTACCGGATACATACATTGGTTGTCTCCATAAACGAATCAGACGAACCTTGATTGTATAATCATGGCATGATATATCAAGATCTTTTAAAAAATTTACTTTTAATATTGATGATGTCATGTTATCCATAAATAAAAAATGAATGAAGTGAATGTTATGGTCATAGAACAAAAATGTCAACATAAGGTTTATCATTAGAAACTTGTTTCTTAAATCCATATGTATGTAATATTATAATTAAATGCGTAAGGGAATAAGTCTAAGATAATGATTGTGTGTATAATGGAGAAGTAAGAGCAGTTCTTCATGTAAAATATTTGTACTCTTTAATCATGGAGAAGTCATTTCATATAATTATCAAATGTCTTTGATAATGGAAGAATAATAAACAAAAAAAGTTGTATATATATAATAAAATAATTATGTAATGGTATATAATTTAGACAAATTTTATACGATACTATTAAAATATAGAACATTTTTAAAATCTTAAATTATAACCCAAAATCTTGGATAGATTGTTATTATTGGAAATTAAAATTTGTGAACTAGATATGCTTCGTTTTAATATTCAAATTGTTATTTTTAAATTTCTATTTTTGACTAGTTTAGTTAATTATTTTTTGTAAAATCTCATATTGAATTGCATATTAATTTTAAAATTTGAAGTTTTTAAATTTTCATTTTAATCATTAAATTTTAAATTCTAATTTTATAATCTTGTTTAATTATACATAAATACTATAATAAAAGGATCCGCGAGTTTCATCTCATTGTTATTTTGCATCATCATATCCTTGATCTTTTAAATTTTACAGCTTATTACAATTCTCATCAAGCCTATTAGTAATCATTATGAATGTTTTCCCGTAAAAAAACGTTCACATTTAGAAAAACCCATCATAATTGATTTCCATTATCCCGAATTGTATCCTTTATCTTAGGGAGCACGAGTTCCTATCGACCTTACACCAATTTAACTTGGGAAAATCTCTCTGTCATAATAAGCATGAAAGGTTATCTAAGAATCATGCCGAAGTTTTAGAATACACAGCTACGTGTATTTCTAATATCCTATGCATCTATTAATGACTCTTTAAAAAAAATTAAGAATCAACCCCAGCAGCAAATAAAACCATTTATCATGTTTGCCCAGTCCGGCTTAAACAAACAACTCACCTAGTCATTTTGGTAATACAGTAGTTCCAATTTGGCTATAAATTTCGTCAAATCAAACCGTTAACACCTTTCCTATTTAACAAATCAACTTCCCGCTCCCACACGCATTTTTGTACTTTGACTCATTTCATCTTCACCGTAATCTAATTCTAATTAGGTCCCAACCGGAATTTACTATAAGAAAAATAGAACCCTCTTTCACTAAATGAGTTAACAGAAAAGAATTTACCCAACCAACATTTTACTATTCTGTACAGTTTGATGCATGCTTTTCAGTATTGGCCCGAGAACATAGGGCAGTGTACAGAAAACTGACATTTGTCACGTATCAATTGGTTTGGTAACCTTGATGCAGAGGCAGATATGCAGGAAATAATCTGGGTTCATTAAGTTGTTGACCACCCAAGAAAACGGAATTTCCATTTTGGGTTCAATGCCTTGAATTCTAAGTAACTTGATCACCGGATGACTTTGCTTTTCAGGCTCAATTGTTTGCTCGTTCTTGCTTTCCGCATTCATTGTGTTCAATGGATCAGGATAAAATTCTGGCAGAATCGATTTTACAGCATCAAGCAAAGTGAAGTACTTTCCTGCAATAAGATGGGTCATTTTACAGTTAAAATGGCTTATAGCTTGGTTTGGCCCACAAACAATTTTTTGTCTTTTAAAAAAATAACGACACTAACTTGTTCAGCAACCATGAAGCGGTAACGCAGTAAAGATTAATATTTGGGCATACCTTCTGCGTTAAATTCAACAGGCCGGTTTATGTATGAGATTTGGTCCCAGCTATCAAAATGCGGTGCTTCTTCTAAATCGTCAAAATCTTCATTGACAGTCCACACGTACAAACGAACAGGAATTCTACCTAATAAAAGTCCATACAATAATTAGTGAAATGATTTTTCATAAGGAACTTGATATATTTGGCATCCGGATTGCGGTTTTGGTCCCAACTTTTCAAAAACTACATCCGCGGTAGGCGGTCCTCACTACTCACTCATTGTAACATGTTTAGTCTTCAGAAAGCATATTAAGTTTTTGTGCAATGACAAATATACCCTTGTGCTGCTTTAGATGAGCAAAGAAGAAAATTGAAGCAAGTAATGATTCAATTCTATAATCATATTACATAACTTGAAACAAATGGTAATTTTAGCTCCTAAGTTTTTACCAAAATCTCGAGCAAGGGCGAGATAGTTGCAGGACAAAAAAGATATCGCGATTTCTTTTAAATACATAGGTCAATATCATATTCAGTTATCAATCGAACACACTTGTCAATCTGAATGAACCTACAAATCCACCAAGTAATGCGATTATAACATAAAGAAGATGAATTTTTATCCATTTGCTTAGGTACTAGTTTGATTTGGGCCATGTCTTATCTCAGATGGGTAGAAAGTCCACTGAAATGTATCATTGTTGCATACAGCCTCCTAAATCATTTTAACCAAAGGTTTAGATTATTATTGTAATTAAATTGTTTTGAATTGATTATTAAAGCATTCTTATTTATAAAATTAATTAAAAAAAGTATTAGTGGATCAACCCCAACTCAACCGAAAAGACTCATTTCAAACTGGCAACGTTTTGACCCATTAACTGACCAGCCCAACCCAACCATCTTACCACCTCTAAAAACAAACCACAAACTGAAAAAAGTTGTAGCGAAAAACATCCGAAGAACAATCTATACATATTCTTATAACATCAAGAGATATGGACATACTTGCTTTCACTGTTGCAGTTGCCTCTGTCTCATTAACACTATGCTGATCTTTCAAAGGAGATGGGTTCACTTTTCTAGAAAATTCATCTCCAATTATTCCAAGTTTAAGCTTAGACGAAATACGGTTGTATGTCTCAAGTTTACCTGTAAACAAGTAAAAAAACGACGAAAATGAAACACAAAATATCCAAATGTTGGAATTACAAGGATAGACGGATCAAAGGAAACTATAAAATATAGTTCAATGAAAATGGAAATTGAAATTGAAAACCACGCAAAGCAAAAAGTGAAGTAATAGAAAATTCCAAATTATTTAATAGCATACCATTCATCACAGAACGCCACAACTCAACCTGATCAGGATGAGACATGTTCATAACATTCTTGCTACTCCCATGAATTACATATGCGGCCTAATAATATAATGTGATCATACAGATGTAATTATAAATGTCTATATTAAACGAAAGTATAACAAGGATATTATAAATATGCAGTCTCGAACCTCTTTTAATGAATTAATATAACTCCATTTCACACTATCTTCTCCGTCACAAGGAATTAAGATATTTCCAGGGTATCCTCTAAAATGAACCTGCAAAGGTAAAGACATGAAAGAGATTAACTTGCAAAAATGTTGGAGTTCTGAGTTTATAAATCTAACTCAACAAGTAAACATAATTTGCTAAAATTATGTATTTTTCTTTCCTTTCAATATGAGATTACAATGAGTATGTATATATGCATAAATATTGGTGTGTGTATGTATGTATGCATGTATTTATATTTATATGTGTGTGATAGAACTAATAGCAGTTACAACTAGTAACCATATAACTACTGTTTCTCCTAAAAGATTATCAGAATAAAACTTCCTAAGGTAGATATGAATTTATATTATTTCAGACTAATCAAGCAACACCATTGCCATTTCAAAACAGAAAGATGTCAGGACAAAAGTTTAATATATATACCGTCAAATTCCAGGGTCTTTCTGGTTCAGCACAAAGAAGATCAAAAAGGACTCCTGTTGGTATATACCTGAAAATACCGGCATTATGTCAGATAATAAGCCAAACTCTTTATACTTGAAGTAATCCAACTGCCAGTCTAATACAAAGGCTAAGAGAATATCCACGTGATTAAAGTTTTGTTTGAACTAATGTTGGACAGAAATTCTCTTACATAGTTGCATCCAAAATGTCTCTCTAATAAAACAGTAGATGATAGGGAATGTTGATGTCGTATACTATGAAAAGATACACCTCAGTCAGTTTGTTATCTATAAGCAGACCTACTTGTGAATATATGATCTTTTTGCATCTACTTAGTGATATCTGGAACGTAATATAGCTGGGGGTAAATTCTAGTTCTATGAACTTTGACTTTTAACCTTTAATAAACTGGATATTAAAATATACTTTTCACTGCAAGGAATTGTTTTCTGCCCATTTTTGAAAACAAAATTGTTTCCATTTAGTAAATCTAACTAAAGGAATTGTATATTGCTGTTGCATATGACATGCTAGTAGTCAACCATGTACCTGTCACATCCCAAAGAAAGTTCATTGTTGATTTGACACAAACTATTTGTTTTTTTCTTAAAAATTCAAAACCCAAAACCAGTAACTCATTGTAATGATGATAATGGGTAAATAAAAAAATTATAAGATGGAAAACTTTCAGAAAAGTGTTGCAACTTGCTAGGACATCCATAAAAAGAATCTTCGATGTTCATGGTATACAAAGTGTAATTTCGATAGAAGTTTCAATATAAGGTCACTACACAGATGAAAAGTCATGGTTTTGCCCCTGGCCATAATTTTCAACTTGCTGGTGAGCATACCAGTTCATCATGGTACAACCGTACAAGTTGAACTTTGGAAAGAGAGAGAAAAATCATAACAGAAAAAAACATGATTATATATCAATGTAAAGAAAATAACATACCATTTAAGTGGAAATCCTTTGTACTCAAACCAGATAGTGTCTACTCCCGGAGGAAGTGCTTCACTAAAGAATGGCTTGAGTTGTGAACATAACAGAGGTAGGTATCCTATACGAGGAGCTAAGATCTGTACAGAAATAAAAGGATTTAGTCTTATACATTTAACTGGGTTTGTTTGTTTGTTTGTTTGTTTGTTTAGTCTTATACATTTAACTATAACGTGCTTAATTACAACACCTTCTAAGTACTTGAACCAAAAATTTCACATAATTTGATAAGAACTATTATTTTAGGTTCCATTAGCTGAACTCTAATAGTCTAATTCTTAATCACATGATCTATAAACGATAAATGAAACTCCCTGGTCAGGACATAAACTAAGCAGATCATATTCTGGTTTGCACATGTAGCCCACATACCCCCAACTGCATCTCCTTATCAGAAATGTTTCATCATCATGAGGTCCATGGTAGGATCTTCTTTGTTAGAATAGAAGCCTTTGCTTTAGGCCGCAAAAGGGCCCAACAAAATTTTCAGTTCCTAGGGTTCAAGGTTTTTTCTTGTACGCAGCATTCAATGTTCATCTTCTTGGAAAACCATCAATCAGACTTGTTTACCAACATTCTGTTGACTAAATACACCGAGCATTTATTAAGATCTGTAACTTGCTTTTTTCTTGTTTGAACTCCCCATTAGTGAAATTTTCTTCATGATTCGATAATGATAGGCTGTAGGCAGATTGAACTAGTGTTTTAATTTGGTATCAAAGTTTAATTAGCTTAAATTTGAGCTGCTTTGCTCCTATTCATCTCTTTAACTTGTGTTTAGCCGATTCTGTATAATCAGCATTGTGAACTTTTACATATTTCGAGACTTAGTCAACGCCACAAGATTAATTGGTTTCCCTTAAACTTCACTGTTATATGTTGATCTATGCCCTACAGTTCAGTAGCTATCCGTATTATCGGCTTTATGATAGTTTCAACAGACTCCATAGTCCATACAATATTTTTGGTTTTCCTCTTTGCCTTTCAGTTTTCAGCTTCCTGAAAAGTTGAAGTGATCCATGACAACTGCTCTTAATTCACCAAGTTGTATTGTTTTAGTTAGGATATGAATATATAAATGAACTAGAAGCTAGAATTAAATAATAGCTTAATACGTCTTATATTTTTTTGCTTTCTATTCTTTTCATTAGGAATATCACAATGTCCAATTTGATCACATATCAGGAAACATTCTCGTTATGCCCTTAAGTGGTGTGGCTTAGAACCTTGTATCTATTGTAAATTCTAATGTTATATGTGAGGCAACCATGATTTAGTTTGGTTAATACATTTCCTATATTTTAGTAGTTCCTACGTCTTGTGATTATGTTCGTAGTGATTGATAGTCTAGTCTGTTTAGATGCATCTTTCCAAGTCTTTATTATAAGCCTAAAAAATTATAGGTACTGAATTGTTTCAGGAAGAGCATTGTATTTCACCTGGCCTCAGGTCTCATGTTTGACCGGACACCCTCCTAGGGGAAAACAAAGTTGTACTCATGAGTTATAAATATCAAGCAGGTCAGGCAATATACTCGAATATGTTCATTCGGTTTATAATTGCCCACTTCTACCCTTGTTCTTGTATTTCATGTCCTTGCCTCACATCGTTTCCTTATTAGTACCAATTCTTACACTCATACAACAACCTAAGATCTCAGATAAACCATTTTCTTGTTTGAAGATTCACTGTTTCTTCTTACATGTTTGAATATTCACTGTTGCTTCTTACATGCTTGGAGATTCATAACTAAATAACATATTTCAGGTTTTATTTCAAAATTTTGAACTTCTGATCAAGGACTAATTCTTACTTCTTATATATAAGAAAGGCCTCAAAGTTAAGTTTCCTTTAGGCCAAAACATGTTCAGCCTCCTGATGAGGTCCTCATACCACTCTTAAAACCTTCAGCCATCTAAATTAATATGAATACACTCATCAATAACATTTTGCATAGCTATCTTCTGGTGTATAAATATGATTTAAAGTCCAACCACCAACAGAAGCAATGTATCTCACCAGCATACTAGTACTAACCATACCTACCAATTACTTCTCAAACTAGGTTAAAACATCAAACCAAACATTTCTCGAAATCTCAAATGCAAAATTGCAGCCAAGAGTATAGTGTTCAGAGCATTTGGTACATACAACCTTCTACTGAGAACTCAAATCTCTTCCAGAAGCACCAGATTAAAGTCCGATTAGAAAACTCAGATCCTATTTCGAGGCAGAAACAATCCTAAAACACGCAATCCTTCAACAACATTCATACACAAGTACTAGCACTAAATCAACACAAAATTCAGTAGTTTTGATACGCATACAAGAGATCCGACGCAAACATACAATTATACAAATCAGGTGAAACAATTAGTGAAGAGATAGATGAATAGTTACCAACCAGCGCAGGGGAGGGCGGTGGTAGAGTGGTGACTTCGGAGTCGTGAAGATGAATTTGAAGGGGGATTGCAGCCTCCCATACGTACTCTTGAGCTTCTTTTTCTCTTTTTTCCATCGGAGTTATGCTGCTGCTTTCGCCGGCGATCACCAGGTCAATTCCGTCAAGTTTTGGTTATAAATCATCAAGGGTGTAAACCGTAATGTGGTATCTTGAATATGATGTTTGACCTTGAGGTTCTAGACACGGTGAATGGGCTCAATCGCATGTCTCGATCGTACGAAAGAGAGTCTAGTCGTGCGACTGAGTGAATGGAGGTTCAGTCATACGATTGGAAACCCAGTCACCTGGTTAGAAGGCCGAATGAAGACGAGTGAACACTGGGTACGAATGAGAACTCAGTCGTGCGAATGAGTGGCTAGTCATACGGCTGAAGGTTCAGTCGCATGGTTCATCGGCATAGGTCCAATCGTGTGGGTGCTCATTCGCATAAGTGTTCAATCGCATGAGGGCCCTGTTTGAGAATAAGTTTACTGAATCAAGGTTTATTGCTTTAGATATACCTTGATTAGAGGAATGACTAGTTACCTTGTGTACGTGGATTGTGTAGACTATGGTGAGGAAGTTGATAAGGTGAGTTCTAAGCCCTTTTCAAATGTTTGGTTTTAACATTCGGGCTAGCACACATACAATGATAAATGAATTGAATGTTTTAGCACCTGAAATGTGATAGTAATAAAGTTGTTAAGGGAAAGATGGGGGTAATGAATGATTATCTGAACATTGTTACTCATTACGTGATGATAATGATTACAATGGGTCAGAAAGAGTGTAACGAATGGTTTTCTGAACATTGTTAATCATTACGTGATGGTGATGATTTCAATAGGTCAGATAGGGATAAAGAATGGGCATTTAAACATTGCGAA
The DNA here is from genome assembly GCA_024085815.1 of Flaveria linearis. Taxonomy (NCBI): domain Eukaryota; kingdom Viridiplantae; phylum Streptophyta; class Magnoliopsida; order Asterales; family Asteraceae; genus Flaveria; species Flaveria linearis. The sequence goes on from JABSNV010000869.1 coordinate 150,797, forward strand.
TCATTACGTGATGGTTAGGATTCTAATGGGTCAGATGGGGGTGTAATGATTAATGAAAATGTGTTAAAACTGGTGCTAAAAGAAAGAAATGTGTGGTTTGTAAATGAATGTGATAATCTTGGCAATGGTAAAAGAGACGTTTTTGAAATGGTAATGTGATGTAAATCTTAACAGGCCAGCTAGGGTAAGATGCCTGGGTGTATAAACTGTACAGTTTGGTAGGAGTGAGGACGATCACTCAGCTTTGTGAACATCTTGTGGTGACGACCCTAGATGATTAATTGGCATCCTACTGGATGAGAGATAGAAACTTCAGTTGCTGGATGTGGGCAACTGATAGTTTCTGGATGAGAGATAGTAACTTCAGTTTCTGGATGTGGGAAACTGATAGTTACTGGATATGGGAAACTTCAGTTGCTGGATGTGGGCAACTGACAGTTTCTGATAGTTACTGGATATGGGAAACTTCAGTTGCTGGATGTGGGCAACTGACAGTTTCTGACAGTTTCTGGATGTGGGAAACTGAAAAGTTGCTGGATGTGGGCAACTGATGTCCGGTGGGACAAGTCCGGTGGGACCAAATAATGATAAAAGTTGATTTTATAATATTGTCAATATAAATATGACTTTTGTGTGTGTAAAGGTGCTGTTAATGTTTTAATGAAAATTTAGAACTCACCAGTTTATCTGATGTTTTGAGTATGTTGTGTGTGCTAGGTAAGGAGGGATCCTCTAATAATAGAGGAAAGCAAGTATGAGCTGAACGAGGATACTATCCCGAAGTAGCTGCTGGCATAGGATATAGGACCTGTTAATAATGTAAATAGGGCAATGTATAATTAAATACAATTATATGTAAAATGTTTTAAGAGTTGGGTTAATATATAATGTGGTTTAAGTCTTCCGCTGTAAGTAGAAAACTCTGTCATTTCATTTTTCTTGTTTTTTATAGGTAACACATTAACATCACATCAGTTTTTTATATTTTCCTTGGTTTTTTTCTCGTTTTATAGGGTGTGCAGGACCGTTGTGGTTCAAACAATAGTTTCACAGTTGTAGATTATTAACTAAACACACTTATTAGATCAAATAGGGAATCAGGCAGTGAAAACAATGAACAACAAGTAAGAACACTCAAGAACAGAAAGATATGGTTGTCAAGAATAATGTATATTGCTCTCAAGTGTTTACAAGTATTACAAAGCTTCTTTGTCCTTAGACTGATACATGAGATACTTTATACTACAACCTATAGCAGGTCTTACTTTAAATGTCAGTTGGACACTAATATAGACAACAAAAGTAATCTAACAGGTCATAGCTCACATCCTATTGTAATACAATAAAAATAAAAGTACTAAAGTAGGAAATTACAGAAAAGATGCCTTATTCTATAATTGACAAAGTAAAAAGGTAATCACTAACTTGTATAAGTTGGTGAGTAAGTCTTCAGAACTGACAGCGGAAAGGTCTTCTAATTTTGTCAAAAGTATATCAGAGCGTGTTCTTTCGAGACGAAAGACTTTGGAAGAAACACAAGTCTTGTTAGTCTTCGGAAGAGTTCAGTCTTCAAGTTTCGAAAGACTTTGTCTTTAAGCTTCGGAAGACTTCACATTGGCTTCGAAATTTGTTTTTGGCATTGGAAGATTTGAGACTTAGTTATTTTCTTTGTTCATAGTCAAATCTTTCGAAGTACTTCCTTCCTTGTACTTCATTGCATGCTGAGAGTTTTTGATTAACATCAGCCTTTAAGATAATTATCTTGATCTTACAACATGTCATCCCAGCTTTTTATCGCTTTCTTGTTTTAAATTTACAAACAGTCTATAGAAGGGGGACAAGGACTCGATGGTACTCAATGAATTTTCACTAGATGGTGGTCTTAAATTTATCCCCGGTTTGGGGGAGGTGTTTCCATCGGGGCAGCTGTTTCCATCGGGGGCAGCTGTTTCCATCGGGGGCAGCTGTTTCCATCGGGGGCAGCTGTTTCCATCGGGGGCAGCTGTTTCCATCGGGGGCAGCTGTTTCCATCGGGGGCAACTGTTTCCATCGGGGGCAGCTGTTTCCATCGGGGGCAGCTGTTTCCATCGGGGGCAGCTGTCGGGACAGGGCTTTCCCAACACACCCCAAGCACGACATCGTTTGCTCATAAGGATGTATAAAGCCTGTATGTTTGATGTTTATCAACATTTAAAATAGATGGGTAGTTTAATTAAAAAAATTTAACAGCATGTAATATATAGTTATAATATCCACATAAACTTGTATGTTTGATGTTTGTATTTTTATTTAGAGTTAATTACACAAATAGTCCCTGTGGTTTAGCGCGGATCCCAGGTTTGGGTACTAACTTTTTTTAGTAACAACTATGGGTATTGTACTTTAAAAATCATAACAGGGTAAAGTATTAGGGCTAACGCCCGTTTATTTTTAACAGAACACCCCCCCACGTGACAAGTACGTGAGGGCATTTTAGTCAATTTATATACAAACATATCACTTTAATAAACCCAACTTCAAAAGAAACTTCATCTTCTTTTCAAACCCTAGAATACGAAGAAGAATCTCAGACATGGTGTTTTGCAAATGTGGAAGATTAGCCACAATCAAAACATCACAAACGAAGAAAAACCCCGGACGACGCTTTTATACTTGTGCGGAGTTGGTAATTTCTTTTAAATTCTACTCTTAAATTGGTATGCTCTTCATGTGTACTAACAAAGATTTTCTGTTTAAGAGATCCAAGTGTAATTTCTTTATATGGATTGATCCTCCGATATATTCTACACCAACCGATAACATTCAAGGGTTGCTGAAATCTAAAAACTATTATGAGAACAAGACCAGAGCTCTGAAAGATGAAGTACATCAGAAAGACATGTTGTTGATAGGAAGTTGGTGTTTGTTTGTGTTGTTTGGGTTTTATGTGTTCTTTGTAATGGGCTGAATATGGTTATGTTATGAATCTTCTTTTGTAAGTGAGTTTGGTTTTCTAGTGAACCAAGCTTTTGTAATGAATGTTCCTTTGTAATGAACATGATTTTGTAATGAAATATGTTTGTTTAAGCTGTCATGAACCTGCTTTTGTAATGAATGTACTTAATGTCAAAGTGCAATTGTGCAACAACCACGATCAAAGTGCAATTGTGCAACAACCACGATCAAAGTGCAATTGTGCAACAACCATGATCAAAGTGCAATGAATGAATGTAGTTGGATCTACTGCAACAATGCAACAACCATTTAAGAATGTGCAGATAACAACCATTTAACCATTTAACCCAACAACTAATACAAGTGCAGTTGGAATGTCAATGTGCAACAACCATTTAACCATTTAACCATTTAACAACCATTTAACAATGTCAAAGTGCAGTTAACCATTTAACAAGCTGCAGATAACAACCAAGTGCAGATAACAATGTCAAAGTGCAGTTAACCATTTAACCATTTAACAACCATTTAACCATTTAACCATTTAACAACCATTTAACCATTTAACTACTAAAGATAACAATGTGCAGATAACCATTTAACAAGCTGCAGATAACAACCATTCCACGATAACCATTCCAAGATAACAAATGTCTTACATTCCAAACATAACAAAGCTACCAAAGTACAAATGTTTTACATTCCAAACATAACAAATATATTTAAGATCAAACAACAGATGAGGATGGTGCCACTTGTCCAATACAAGTCTTTTTGTTGTGACCCTTCTTTCCACATCTACTGCAAGTGGTTGTCTTCCACTTTCTAGTAAGCTTCCCTTGCTTGACCAACTCATCTTCCTTCTCCATTGGATCCTTTTTCCTCATTTTTCTTGGCTTTCCAATTGGTTTATGATGTTTAGGTTCCTTCAAAATTGTAGGGCAGTCTACTCTTGTCCACATGCTTCTACCATTAATGGGTCCAATCTTGTAGGAATATATCTCCTTCCATGTCTGTAGCCAGAAACAAGAATCCACCCACTTCTCTGGTATATCCACCTCCAAACCATTAATAGACATATCCCAGTTTGCTACAACAGCATGTTTGCAGGGTATGCTTAACAGTTCCCACTTCCTGCATGAGCATGTCTTTTGAGCTACATCAACTACACACTGCTCACTATTGTACCCTGTCACTTGAAATTTTGAACCACCATTCCATTTAACAGTAAGCTTTGTTGCTTCTTTTTTAATGATATCAAATTTTTTGGTCACACTTGGTGTCAACAAACCATCACTCTTGTCAATGACTTTCATAACATTTACAATTCTTTTCATCAGGTATTCTCTAACAAACTCTAATGCTGTTATAATAGGTTTATCCCTACCATCAACCAACCTTGAGTTGAACACCTCATACATGTTATTTAAGAGAACATCACTCTTTGCTCTACCTATAAGCAGATGATTATAGACATATCAATTAAGCACATGTCAAATTAACACATAAAGTAGTGAGAAATAAGAATTTACCTGAGAAATGGCTTCTGGTCCAATGAACAGCAGGGATCTGGGTTAACCAATTGTATGCTTCAACATTCATACTCTTCAAATCTTCCAATTTCCTTTCATATTCTTGTAGTGTAGTGGTTGATGCTATACCCCATACCATGTCTTTGAATGCCTTACCCCTCCATTGTAGCTTCATGTTTTGATGTATGTGTCTAAGACAATACCTATGTTCTGCAGCTGGAAATAGTTTTCTTATTGCTGGAATAATACCCTTCTGCCTGTCTGATATAAATGTGAAGTTGGAGTTCACTTGTAACTCTAGATCCTCTCCCAGAATATCTAAAAACCAAGCCCAAGAATTGGCAGTCTCTGCTTCCACTATGGCATAGGCAACCAGATATATGCCATTATTAAGATCCATACCCACAGCTGTTAGTAGTTGACCTGGAAAAGGGCCCTTCATGAATGCCCCATCTAACCCAATGATATCTCTTCTACAAGCTTTGAATCCTTGTTTCAATGGACCAAGACATATATAGATTCTCTTAAACACTCTGAAATTACATGCAGGATTTGGTTCTGGTTCAGTCTCAATTCTTACTGTGCTTCCTGGGTTTCTAACCATCAATTCAAATCCATAATCCCTCAACTCATTATACTGCTTAGTATAATCACCCATCAACTTCTCAGATGCTTGTGTCTTAGCCCTAAATGCCTTCATTCTAGATACTGACATTTCATACATTTTCTGTAGTTGCTCCTGAATAGCCTTGATGGGTATGCCTGGGTTGGACTCAAGTTCTACAACCAATTGCTTTGAGATCCAATCTGATGTAAAGGCTTTAACAGATCTACATGGAAGGCATCTGTGTTCAGGGTTGTATGTTTTCACAATCCATGCGGGTTCATTTTTCAGTTTGGAAATATACAGGACCCAAGGACATTTGTTTGGATTTTTTAGGGTTTTTCTTCCACCATCTTTTTTATTGGGGCCCACACTTTGACCAGAAACACTAACTCTTTTTGTCCTCTTTTGACCACTTGAACTCTCTCCCAAATTAGTTGGGCCTTCACTTGGGCCTTTTTCAAAATTGGGTATTGCACCTCTACATACAGCCCGGACCCTTTCTTGATCATTCCTGTATAGTGCCAGCTCCCTCCTTGTCTCCACTGCATGTCTTTTGATTAAAGCTTTAACCTCAGCATTGGTACCAAATTGTTGCCCAACATAGAAACTACATGGATCGTTACAACCTTCCTGTTGTTTTCTAACTCTTCTAAAAGCCCTTCTCCTTCTCTTTTCATTCTCATCTTCTACTTCTGATGCAGATGTTCCAAATGAATCATCACTCAAGTAGTCTTCATCAACAGCATTATCACTATCATCGCTTACTTCATTCTCATCTTCTAGAATAAAATTCTTGTTAAAATTCATCATATCCACTTCAACCTCTTCTACTTCATTTGCTTCATCTACTATGTCATCAGGACCATTTGTATCATCTACATTCTCAATTCTTTCAATAAATAGACTTAGGCAACAGTTATCACTAACATAACCCAAAAAGTCCAATTCATCATCATAACTTTCTAATGCCCTCAAACCAGTGCTTAAACTACTACCAGGAACAAGATAACTATAACGAATCTTATCCTTGACACATAACTCTTTCATAATCTCATCTACAACTAAAACAGAGAAATCTTCATTCGGCACGAAATCTACATATCTTAAGCTGCCATCTACATATACCTTTTCACTTTCTTCGTTGATAACAAATGATCCACCGTGGTGAACCTCCAATGAAAAGTATTCCGGATAATTATCAACACCTGCAAAAATCATATAGGGTTTAACAAATTTATCATTTTTCAGCAAGATTATAGGGTTTAAAACACTTACTATACACGAGTTCACAGTCAAATTCTTCATCTTCATTCCTGATTGACCAAACATGGTTCATTTTGACCTAGATTTGAGAATGATTTCAAATTTGGGTAAACATACGAGAATCGATTGTATGATTAGGGTCTGTGATTATATGTTTGTATATAAATTGACTAAAATGCCCTCACGTGCTTGTCACGTGGGGGTGTTCTGTTAAAAATAAACGGGCGTTAGCCCTAATACTTTACCCTGTTATGATTTTTAAAGTACAATACCCATAGTTGTTACTAAAAAAAGTTAGTACTCAAACCTGGGATCCGCGCTAAACCACAGGGACTATTTGTGTAATTAACTCTTTTATTTATTAAAAAGAAGCACTCCTTATCAATGTATGTCCTATCTCAAATATGATTTTAAGTATGATTCACTTTAGTAATAATATCCAAGTGTCATTACTAAAGTAGAATAGTAATGAGTATTATTATGATTTAGTTATAAAGTTTAAGTAATGATTCTCGTATTCTGAATATTCGCATCGATTTTCTTCTCCTTCCTTATATACTGCTTCCTCGTTCGTAAAGAAGGAATACTTTGTTCATTTGTGAAGAAATTATGAGGATCCACCATCGTTTTCACCTTTACCAATCGATCAAAATTCCCCTTGAAATATTTTTCTCCATAAACTTTACCATCAGCATAGCTATTGTTCCCAACAACACTAACATGACCAACATCAAGATCTCTGTAGTTTAGATACGCTCCTCGCGGGTTCTTCGACACGAAAGGAGTCATGAATTCATGAAGAACCCTACTTTGATTAACATAATAAGCTTCTGCTTCCACCCCATCTTCCTTCCAATTAACACTATACTGGATTTTGAAAATATTTCCCGCTCGATGAGGGAATGGAGTCTCCCCCTCTCCAATCTCACTCATTCTTCCACCATACGGGTTGAACACCAGCTCCACAACTTGTAGTTGTAGCATCTTTCGCCATAACGATTCGATCCCATCTCTAGGAATCGGGGTTTGTAGGTAATCCGACTTTCGTTTTGAAAACTTTGGAGAAAAGCTTCTTTTAAGCAAGATCTCAACCGGGTTCTTTATGTTGCTAGACCAGAAAAGCTCGGACTCGATCCAGCTCATCGTCTGACAATCAGGTTTCCGGATACCTAGCTCCGGAAACCCAGAGTTCATAACAGAAACAAGACGTTCAGAGTCTCCTAGAAAAAATGCCGTGAAACTTGCATGAATAGTGTTTTTGTTGTTATCGGGTTTTAGATTTAATCTAATGAATAGATCTCTATCGATCTTGTCAGCAACAAGTTGCCAACGGTTCACGATGTCGGTCGCATTTTCTTCAAGTGTTTTCGATACTCGAAAAACGCTGACTGTTTCGGGAACTCGTACGAGTTGTAGTGTGTAAGAAATGACTACACCAAAGCTTGCACCTCCTCCACCTCGGATGGCCCAAAAAAGATCTTCTCCCATTGATTTTCGGTTTAAAACACGACCGCTAACATCAACTATGGTCGCATCAACGACATTATCTACGGTTAACCCATATTTTCGCATCAAAACACCATACCCGCCTCCGCTTATATGTCCCCCGACTCCTACGGTTGGGCATACGCCAGCAGGGAAAGCATGGACTTTGCTTTTCTCCCATATTTTGTAATAAAGTTCTCCGATGGTGGCGCCTACTTGAACCGTTGCGGTTTCTTTTTCAATGCTAACGTTAATCGAACGAAGGTTATACATGTCAAGTAGAACAAAATTAATGTAGGAGACATAAGACAGTCCTCCAAAATCATGGCCCCCACTTCGGATTCGAAGGTTCATTTCCATGTTTTTGGTGCAAACAACAGTCGATTGGACATGGTTTTCCTGTAATGGGGTCACAATGATCGTAGGTTTTGGAGTTAATGATGTATTAAACCTTTTGTTTCGAATGTAGGCTTGTAATGTTGAAGTGTATGACGAATTGTTTGGATTATAGATTATTGAGGAGACATGATTGGATGAGTTTCGATTGGACATACACCTGAGAAACGTCTCATAGATTGAATCATCATCTATAGATGTGACAGACTGAAAACCAAATAGTAATAGTAGCAGTAACAAAAACATAGTGTAAGAACACCTGGTTAGATTCATGTGCGATAGTGTGAAAGAAGAAGAAAGTTTGTTTTTTTGTTGAATATGTGATCTTGAAAATAATAAATATATATACTAATAAAATTAGTTAAATTCATTTTTGTATTACCTTTAATTAATTGACTTTGGCCGGCTTATATGAAACATTGTTGGTTCCATAGCATAGGTATCATCGATCCACGAAGTTGGATGTTGACTTGCACTTGTGTTGTTTAGCGAAAATCCAGCTATCCAAGCACCATGAGTGTTTTATGTTCGGTTTCATGCTCTAATTAAACCGAAAACTACAACAAAATGAATCCGGTTTTTATTTTGATAAGAAAAATCTTTAAATCAATGAAACCAAAAACTCAACCGGTTAACGGCCCATTCTTCGTCAATACAACCCCGTCTCTAAATAATAATTATGAAACATATGTCTAAAGGTATATCTAATGTAACTTTTATAATATTGTCAGTTCATTTAAAAAGTATATGAATCTTTTCTATTAAATAGATTTCTAAACGCCTATAAATCAACTTTTCTGTATGAAATAACAATGATTCAATAGCAATACACTAATACATGGATCGGTCATGTAAAGAGAACCAATAATCCTTTCATAGTCCCATGTAGAGTTGCACAAAGAAACCGGGTCCCCGACCCGACCTGAAAAACCGACCCGAACCCGAACCGGTTTGGAACCGGTAATAGGCCAAACCGGTTCCAACCCGGAAAAAACCGGCGGTTTGGGACCGGTTTGGATTAGTTTTGGGTGAAACCGGTTTGAAACCGATTTTGGGCCAACCCGGTTTTGGAACCGGTTCAAAAAACCGGTTTGGAATCGGTTTTTAATTTTAACGAGAAACCAAGAGATTTGGTGCAATTTTGACTTATGCGAAATGTTGAGTGGTCAAAATCAAGCTCGATCCAAGACTTGTGGTTCGTTTTTCAAGTCGGATTCAAACTCGACTTTGAGAAACCATATGACCAAATGGTGCAAGTCTTTGAAAAGTATACCGAATGAAGGCCAAACATCAATCGGAAACGATGGTGGTTTAGGGAATTTATAATAATAATAATAATACTTGTAACAATTTATAAAGTTATTAAACATAAAATTGTTTAACACTTAATGTAATTAAGTTTAGGGGGTTTTATTTCAAAATTTGTAATTAAATTGTATATAATTTAACCGGTTTAATTAATCTACTAGTATTAAAATAATAAATAAAAAAATGAATAACCGGTTTTTCCAAACCGGTTCATCAACCCGACCCGGTTACCGGTTCATCAACCCGACCCGGTTCGGTTCCAACCCGGACCGGTTCCAACCGGGTTGGGTTTTCCACCCTCAAAACCGGTTCCGACCCGAACCGGTTCTTGGTCAAAAACCGGTTTTCTTTGCTTTGACTTTGAACCGGTCCGGTTCGGACCCGAACCGATTCCAAAAAAAAACCCGAAATTTGCACCTCTAGTCCCATGAGGCGAATAATTTGGATCTGTTGATGGGCTCAACATTTAAAGGGCTCAAACATTTAATGGGCCACGTTTGTTATGATCTATAAGGGCCCATCCAAGTTTATAGCTCATCCCGACGGCATAAAAACTACACACAGTAACTGAGTCCAATCAAGAGGGTGCGAGAAAGAACGATTTATGTAAAAGAGATTAGTATTGAAAATTGATTTCGATTAAAACAATATAAAATGATTGGTGCTTTTTTTTAGCATAAAACAATTTTATTCAAAAGTAATGTGTAATATACCACCTCTAAATCGGCTAAAGGGTTTGTATTGTATATATATTCGATAAATGTGTTTTGGATTCTTATGAGTTTATGAACAAAAACAGGTAAAATCTCACACATCATATTTAATGATAGGGTCTGAGCAGATGGATGAAGGTAAATGTGTATCCTTGTAGTAGAGATGTTGATTCTAGTAGTAACCCGACTCTAAATAAAACTTTTTGACATGTAAATAATATTCAACCATCTTATGAGTTACTATGGATACAAATTATAATTACTATTTTCTAAAACTTCAAGATAGTTAACATATATTAAGTAAATGTCGAATAATTTTTATTATAAAAAGAGTAAAATGTTAATTTCGTAACTGACATTGCCGTTAAATTTGTTATTTCAATCCAAAAACATTTTATGCCCATTCAATTACTGTAGTTTATCGAATTTGTTATTTCCATGCACTCTATTAACACCAATTAAATCTTCGTTAAAATTATGGGCATTTTAGTTTTTTCAAACACTCTAATTATCTAGTTAAAACAAATTAATCAATTAATATCCAGTTAAAATTAAAAAACACATGAAGTGACTAGTGAGACCAGACGTTTCAATTTAAAAGCTTTGATTAACCCTAATCCATGTTGTTCGATTGAAGTCTACTGTGGAATTTCAATTAATCTTCGCGTTTTGTTCGAACTAGTACCATTGTTCGATTGAGATCTACAATGGGATCGAGATCTATTGTTTCTACGTTTTGTTTGATTGAGATCTGGTGTTGTCACGTTTGGCTTTTATTTTGTTTGTTTTTGTTATGTTGATCTTTTGTTGAACATGAAATGCTAACAACATAAACCCAATTGACCCATTCTCAAAACATGTTCAACAAAAGATTAACATAACAACAAAAACAAACAAAATGATAACCAAACGTAGCAAAACCATTACTTGACCAACAAAATCACAAACCAATATCATGACACTTAACCATTGCATGACCTCTTGTTGTGTCTTTTTTTTATTTGCTATGGCAAAAACTGTTCCCACTTTAGTCATATCTTCTGTAATCGAACTATATGGGTCCCTGCATAATCGAAATATAAGATCAATCTCAAAGTAGACTTCAATCAAACAAAACCTGACAACAACAGACTTTAATCAATGTAACACCCGGAAGTTTGACTTTTTGGAGTGTCATGCGACTGAGTCTCAGTCGCATGGAACTCATGCGACTGGGGGACCAATCGCATGGAGCTCGGACGATTGAAGGTTCAACCGCATGGAACTCATGCGACTGGAGGTCCAGTCGCATGGTGTTCAGGCGACTGGAGGCCTAGTTGGCTGGAGTTTGGGCGACTGAGCTATAGCTATAAAGGAGAGGCAGCCATCTCCCCTCCCTACACTTGCACATTTCAGTCGGGAGAAAGAGCAGAGAGAGAGAACAGAGAAAGAAGAGAAAGAAAGAGAGAAAGTGGTGATTCAGGCTCGAAATTTGTTGAGTGGCTAGTCCAAACAAAGCTCTTCATCTTCTCCTTGATTATGTGAGTTCTAGGACCCCTCATTTACTTGTTTTCAATGATTTGGGGCTGGAACACATATAAACCCATTTTTGAAAAAGTGTATGTTTGACCCATTTGGGTGAAATCTTGTGTAATGTGTTTAAGGTACGATTTAGGACTTGTATATGCTTGTATGATGTCCTAGTATGAATCCCTGAGGTTTGGGAGGGCTAATTTAGGCTTAAGATGAGTTTGGAAGGGTTTGAAGGCCGTAGGTCGCGGCTGCAGTTCGTGATGAACTCCAGACGCTGCCTAGTTAGGGCTAGACGACTGAAGAGCCAGTCGCACGATTGAGGAACGACTGATATTCAGTCGTACGACTGAGGTTCAATCGCACGACTGGACGCCCAGTCGCATAAATGCTCATTCGCCTAGTGCCCAATCGTACGACTGAGAGTCCAGTCGCATAGGGGCTCATTCGCATTAGTCCTAGTCGCACGATGCTTAATCACCTAGTGTTCATTCGCACGATTGTATGCCTATTCGCCTGGTTGCCCAATCGCACGATCCAGTCGCATGGAGGCCATGCGACTGAAGTATGTCCAATCGCTCAAATAGGGCTGTTGCGTATGAGGAGAGAGATGTTATTGCATGTATAGGCATGATGTATGTATGATAAGTATGATGTAGCCTTGTATGATGGTAATGACTCATGACTTGTAAATATCGATGTTCCTTATGTTGATGTATGTTTATATTTTCTTGACTTTACGTTCTATGTTAATGAATGAAACGAAAGTAATAAGAACGTAAAGTGAAAGATAATGAAAGAGGAACATGATGAATGAATGCATGCATTAATGAAAGAACGAATGAATGTAAGAGAGGCTTGCAAGCAAATGTATGGAGATGCACACCCCTGGCAGGTGTTAGCTCAACGGTGTGCGCGTTAGCTACCTCGAAGGATGCACATTGGGGCCAGTCTTTGTGATTGACATATGTATGGGATCCTTGCCGCTTACCCTAGGTGACTGGATCAGCATGAGTGCACAACGTTCGTGATTGATCATCACAGGTCCAGCACCAGCTTCGTGCACAATGTTCGGGTATATCATATGGCATTGATCCAGAATGAAAGAGGAAAGATAAGTGGTGCATGTACCTACCCTAGGTGACTGGATCAGCATGTGTGCACAACGTTCGTGATTAATCATCACAGGTCCAGCACCAGCAGTAATGCATGATGTTCAGGGTATTGTACATGTCACCGGAAGTAATGAACGTACGAATGAATGTAATGAACGTATGAATGAAAGAAATGATCGTACGTAAGTAATGAATGTATGAATGACATGAATGTACGAACGCAAGTAATGAATGAATGAATGAATGAAAATAAGATACGTACGAACGAAAGAATGTGAATGATAATGATGAACGGTACGAAATGAAAAGCTAAGAATGAATGATGAAGATAATAATAATATTATCTATGTGTCCGTATGTTGTGTGACTGTATGTAAGTAAAGAACGGTTAAACAAAGGAGAGTATGTTATTTATAAAACTAGAACTCACTCAGCAACGGTGACTTTTTATGTGTTTCCAGTTGACAGGTAGTGTGCTGAGGATGGCACGAGGCGGCTACTCAGCTCTTTTGGGATGGCATTTCCTTTTGATAATGCTGCCACATTTTATGTTGCATGCAAGTGTTCCTTGAGGATTCCGATAAACGGGATTACTTAAGAAATCCTCGGTTTCATCTGCTTCCGCAACAATCATTGTAAAGTTATGTAATGAAAAAGAGAATATGTATTTTGTATTCGAATCAACGATGTAATGCATTGTAAAAGCTTTTATAATGAAATGAGAATGTACATTTATCAATTCCGCTACTTTATTTGCTTAGTAAATGTAAATTATGTATTTGATGTGCAATGAATGACCAACTGTGAGGTGGCCGGGAAAGGGGGCCTTACAAGTTGGTATCAGAGCCAAAGTTTAAGTGAAACGGGTAAATTTCAAAATAAACCTTAACTTAAACTGAAAATGGGACAGAAAGGGGAAGAATGCCATCTGAGTAGCTGCGTGCCATCAGGTATTTTCTTAAAGATTAACTGGTATTATGTGCGCATGCAATGTGGTATATGTGTACTGTTAGACTTAGATACTAATGTAGTCAGGACAGGTAATGCTCAGGGTACGAAGAGTAAAGTAAGTGGCTAATCACAACTGGCCACTGTAATTAGGGACTTACTATGCTTGACATAAACTGAGCTATTTCCTTGAATGACCGTGTTGGTGTTTGAATCTTTCAGTGTGATAGAAGATGGTCGGTGTGTGTAGATCATCTAAGTTTCATGAGGTGGAGGTGGTAGTGGACGTGGTGCTGAAGAACCTGAAACTACTCATCAGGAGGGGTAGACAAAAGCGCTGATCTAAGGGCCTCGGTAAAAGAGGCAGTGGTCGAGGAGGTGCATCAGGTCATGCAGACGATTTTAACCGTCTGTAGTGACCGAAGTGATAAAGGCTGTACGTGAAGATGAAAGACGAGGGAGGAACCGGTCCACAGGGAGAAGCAGCAACAAGAGCCGGAAACGTTCTTTTTGATGATGAAGAGGAGAAGGGGAGGAGCCTATACGGGAGACACACGTGGTTGTAACTACGGGGCGTTTATGAGGTGCAAGCCCCCTACTTTTGACGGTACTGCACCTCTGCTGCTCCCAATGGGTGAGAGAAATGGAGGTTGTCCTTGATATTAGTGGGTGCCAGGAGGACAAAAAGGTGAGTTTGCTACCCACTCTTTCACGGGTTCGGCTTTATGCTGGTGGGATAACATAGTCCAAGCCGAGGGTAGCAGGCCATTGGAAGAATGAAGTGTCCGAGCTGAAAAGGATGGTGATCAAGGAGTTCAGTCCTCATCGAGAGATGGATAAGTTGAGAGAGAGTTCCTGTAGTTGGAGGCGGGGACGATGACCCACCAACATACACACGAAGTTTAATGAGATGGCGAAAATAGTGCGGATCAGGTGACGCCGGGGTCTCGAAAGATTAATCGATATATTCAAGGGTCTGCAGCTGAAATCCGTTGGCACCTAATTTTGCTCGACCAAGCACCTTTAGGTCGGCAGTGGATTTGGCAGGGAGATTATATGATGAACGGGCTGTGCTGGTGAGGCTGAGGGTAGTAGAAAGGAGGTGGTGAGAGAATTGGCAGGGAAGAGGTTTAGTCGGGTCGAGGTGACTTCGACGAGTAACAAGAAGGCACGGTGGATGATCGCCGTGTGGTCATGTCAGGTGCAGGGTCGAGAAAGTGTGGGAAATGTGTGGAAGGAGCACGGTGGCGAGTGCAGATGGGGTTGAATGTTTGTTTTAGGTGTGGGAAGCCTGGTCATATGTCTAGAGATTGTAAGGGCGCGAGGTGCTTCAACTGTGGGGAAAGTGGTCATATGAGTAAGGACTGTAAGATGCCGAGGGCTGAGGGTTCAGGGCGAAGAAGACGGGAAGGAAGGGCCGAGGGAAGCGCTAGGGCATTCACGATGACGCAAGAGGAGGCTAGAACGGACCCTGATGTGTGTCCGGTACGTTCTTGGTGAACCAAACTTTAGCCTCTGTATTATTTGATTCAGGTGCCAGTAGGAGTTTTATTTCTGCTGTTTTCTGTGCCAACTGCCTGTTAGAGTAGACGTGTCGACTTACCGTTTGATGTAGAAACCCGCGATAGGAAAGTCTACCAGGATTTCTGAGGTGATAGAGGGTTGTTGATGTGGAATTAGAGGCCGCAAATTTCCGGTTAGACCCTTTGCGATGACTTTAGGTGGTTTCAATTCGGTGCTTGGGATGGATTGGTTGGCGGACTTTGAGGCAAACATTGTGTGTCGCAAGAAGATGATCACTTGACAGCGCCTGAGTGTAGTTCAGTGACAGTTAACGGTGATCGGGTTACTATAATTCCGAAGGTGATCTCAATGGCTGTGGGGAAAGTGTATGAGACGCGGATGTAGCGCCGACTTATGTTATGTGAAGATGTGGAAATGCCAACATCACAACTATCTGATGTTCCAGTTGTGTGTGATTTTACAGACGTGTCCCGGAAGACTTATCGGGATTGCCACCTGACCTTGAGATCGAGTTCCAGATTGACTGATACCGGGTGCTCAACTGTCGCCAAGGCACCGTACCGATTGGCTCCGACGGAAATGAAAGAGTTGATGGAGCAGTTGCAAGAACTGCTAGATAAGGGGGTTCATAAGACCGAGTATCTCACCTTGGGGTGATCCGCTCCTGTTCGTAAGAAGAAAGATGGTAGTATGAGGATGTGCATCGACTACTGCGAGCTGAATAAGTTGACGGTGAAGAACAGATACCCCTTGCCGATAATCGATGATTTGTTTGATCAGCTTCAAGGCGTCAGTTGGTTTTCACGAATAGATCTTCGATCGGGCTACCATCAGCTAAAGTGAAGGAACAGGATATCCAAAAAAAGTTTTTCGTACGCGCTACGGTCACTACGAGTTTCTTGTCATGTCTTTTGGGTTGACCAATGCGCCGGCTGCTTTTTATGGACCTGATGAACCGAGTGTGTCGGC
>JABSNV010000232.1:0-172074 GCA_024085815.1 Flaveria linearis
GTATTGTACATGTCACCGAATGTAATGAACGTTCGAACGAAAGTAATGAAAGTATGAATGAATGTAATGAATGTTCGAACGTAAGTAATGAATGTATGAATGAAAGTAAAGTACGTACGAAAGTATGTAAGTATGTATGTATGAAAGTAAACGAGAATGATGAAGTGTACACGAATGAAAGTAAGTAATGAATGATGAGATAATAATAATATTATCTACGTGTACGTATGATGTGTGAACACATGTATGAAAGAGCAGTTAATGAGAATGAAAGTATGTTTTATTATAAAACTAGAACTCACTCAGCAACGCTGACTTTTATGTGTTTTCCAGTTCGCAGGTAGTGTTGCTGAGGATGGCACGAGGCGACTACTCAGCTCTTTTGGGATGGCATTCTCCAGTTGATAATGCTGCAACGTCATGGGTTGCGGGTCCATAATATTCGCAACACATCACGTTGCATGTCATTATGAGATTTCTTGAGGATCTGAATAAACGAGATTACTCAAGAAATCTCCTTTAGATTTTGATAAGTTCGCCACGCATTGGAAGCGTGCGCGTAGCACATGCAACGAAATATGTTGCAAGAGAGTGTCAAGATATTCCGTCAGGGTTCCGATGTACGGAATTACCTAAGGAATATTCTTTAGTATAAAAATATAATTTTTATGTTTTTGAACTTAATATCTCCTCTAGAGGTCGCTGTATGATCCTATGAGGAGAAACAAAGTAGAGAAAGCTGCAATTTGTAATCGAGTCAATGATGTAATGACTTTTACGAATGAATGAGAATGTATATAATTTATCATTTCCGCTGCGTATTTATGATTATATACATTATGTACGTTATATGTGCGATGAAGAACCAACAGTAAGGTGCCCGGTGAGCGGGGCCTTACACTATTGACTGTTATGTTTTCTGATGTAGGTTCTGTTTAAAGAAAATGATATGATAATTACATGTAGTTGCAACAGATACGAGCAATACGGTTTGTCATGTCGGCATATCTTCTACGTTTTAAGAGCTTGTGGTATTAAAAAGTTTCCTGAAAGATATTATGAGAAGATGGACCCGAGATGCTGCTCCAAATAAGTCAACGCGTACTGTTATTGAGCGAGATTTTGCTGGTGAGAATGTTGATTCTGTTGACAGCATTGTTCGTGATATTGCGTATAGGCATGATTATATTATCAACAAACTTGTCTCAAACATGGATCAGTTAAAAATTTACTTAGAAGAAGTAAAAAAACAAGCGAATGTGGATTCTTACCTGTTCCTTCAGGACCAGTATCTAAGAATAAGAGGTTGGGGAATATCTTGGTTCTGATCAGCCATCATCTATTACTTTTAGAAGACCTGTTGGAATTAAAAACAAAGGTTCGGGTTCTCATAAACGTTATAAATCTTTTCAAGAGATATCATCTTCAGAGAAAAAAATAGGGAAACAGACTAGGTGTTGTGCGATATGTGAAAAGAGCGGCCATAATCAGCGAAGTTGTACATTGAAGAATGCTGGTGGTGGTTCTGATAATCCAAATAGTTCTTGATAATTCATATTTCAAATTCTTCATGTAAAAGACATCAATTATATTCTTCAATCATACATAGTTTTATAGTTGTGATTCAGTACAAAATACAATACATGCTGCTACATATTCAACACATATTATGTGCCACTTTTTTATTTTATACGTATGATGTGAATGAAATCAATTATATTCTTCATTCATACATAGTTTTATAGTTGTGCTTCATTTTTAAAAACAGTACAAAAAACCTTATATTATAATACAGTACATAATACAATTTAAAAATACAGCACATGTTGCTACATATTCAGAACTATGATGTGCTGCTTTATATTTTAAATAAAATACCTTTATTATCGGATATCATTTCCAGTGTATACAAATAAATAAACCATATAGAATGCAATTGTACTACATTTTTTAGCATCTGTACTGTATTTATTATAAGCATTCAATTTCTAGCAAACCAAATATAACAACCAAAGTTGTACTACTTTTTACAGCTCTAACCATTCAAATGTATCACAAATGACAAAGTGTACTGCACTCTGTTGCTGATAAACAAAATAAAAACATATTTTGATTATATAACTATTTCATTCAAAGGATTTCTTTAATCTTTCTTCTATTCTTTTCCTTGTTGTTTCCTTCAGTTTCTTCTTCTCAGCATCATCTTTTTTATCAAAGTTCAGTACATCAGATGCCACCTTTCCTTCAATAAATTGATATCGATAACAGTATTTTTGTCAGATATTTGATTCTAAGATCATACAACTCAGCATTTTGTTGATCTGACTCTTCTGAAAGACCACAGTTCCATTTCTTATGTTTACCAAAGTATGTTTCCATGTGTCGCATTGCAAAGATACCACAATCAACAAAGTTCTGTGTAGTTCCCCATGGTAAAGCTATCCTTCCTGGATTCAATTTTTTATTCTTTCATGCTTTTTAGGGTCTTCTTCCTTCAAGTATTGAATCATAATTGAATGCTGAAATCAGAATATTGTAAATTAGTACATAATTTTAAATTTTAGAAGATATGTTGTGCGATAAACAACATGAGCTTTAAATTAGTATATTACCACCATTTTAATGCGTGCGACTTGTTTCGGTTTGATTTTTCCCTTCATGTTGTCCAATATGTCAATTGAAGGTGTTTTGAAATCAAAACAGATGACATAAAAGTGCCTATCTTGGAGAATGGGGATGAACATCATTTCTACTTCTTTAATTGAACCATATGTTGAATCAAATAGAATGTTTTCTACATTCATCCTGAAGTTCTGCAATGACTCAGTTCGCAACACTTTTTTACTCATATTAAAATCCCCTGCATGTAAACGATGTTTCCAAAAAATAATTAGTTGTACTGTATTATTATACATGATAACAGTGTAGAGTATGTACTGCATTATAAAACAATTATTCATGACAAGAAATGTATTTTCTAATATAGTACAACTAATTATTGTACTGTAATTTAGATGCAGTACAATGTACATTCTATTTCAATTTAATAATGCAGCACATGCATTCTATTATAAATGCAGCACATGTTGTTTAAAAATCATACCACCATATTGCATGGACAGAAGAGTCTTTAGGTGAGTTATTTGCTCTGAATTTTTCCTCGTTGTTGAGTACAAATAACCAGCAACTCATGATACCGCAATGCAAATATTCATTGGATAAAACGACTCGAAGCTTATTTTTGAGGTTTTATTCCCACTTGCAGTTTCAAAGACGAATTCCCTGCATTATATTAACAGATAAGTTATTTTAAAAATATTTGATTTTAAATGTGTATATTATAAATCAAGATAGCCATATAATTACCAATATCACCAATTGCTGCAAATATATATTGTGCTACAAGTTCTTCATCTTTGTGCCTTTTAAGATTCATTTGCACAACACGCTCTTTAAATGGCGATCTTAGAGCTTCAGACAACTTTGTTATGCGTGTTGTTTTTTCTCTTTTTTTCTCCTTCTTCAGCTCTTGTAGCTATATCCTTTTCTACTTTTTCATCGGTGAAAGTAGATTTCTCAACCAAATTCTATTGTACAGGAGTTTCCAATTGAGGATCATTTGTTTGCAAGAATTGTACTGTTTTTAAAACATTCTCAACATCATCTTCATCTTGTTTTCTAATCTCCTCCCGTCCATCTGCCTCATCATTTCCTTCTCCATAAACTTTTCTTTCTCAATAATTTGTGATAAACCAACTGAATTCTCGATATTATCTCCATCTAAAACTTTTTCTTGTTCTTTCCCTTCTTTATCTGCGTCCTCTTGATGTGCTGTTTTCTCCTGTACATCCACATTGTTTCTTACTTGATCTAAATCTTCTTTTTCTTTATTGTCAACATTTAAATCAGCTTCTTTCATGATGATTTCTCCATCTAAAACATCTACATCTTCTCTTTCTGTATCCACATGTTCTTTTTCTTTATTCTCTTCATCTAAATCAACTCCCTTTTTTATGTTTTCTCCATCTCCATCTGCAGCTTCTTTATTTCATTTTCTTTCCTTTTTTGATATTGTTAGCTTTGACATCCATCCTTCTAAAGCATTGAATATTTCATCATTTGAATCATACTTTGTAATGCATTCTTCGATTAAACGATCAACACCCTCAACAAATTCATCAAGATCATTTGTTTTTTTCCTTATAAGATATGCCCACTCCTAAGATCAAAGAAAAATTATACATAGTTAAATGCATTACAATGTACATTCTATTTCAATGTAAATCGTGGCATATAATACTGAATATTTAAATGCAGTACAATGTACATTCTATTTCAATTTAATAATGCAGCACATGTTGTTTAATATAGTAGTGTGTTACACAATGTGCTGCAATTGTAAATGCAGCACAATGTACATATCATAATGCGGCACAATGTACATATTATAATCCAACATAATGTACGTATTATAATGCAGCACAATATACATATTATAAATGTTTTGTTAAATCCTTATACTCTTTTACAGAAGAGTTGTGTTTTGTAAACCGAGTAGAATGAACAAATGCAGCTCTGATAACAATGTAAATCGTGGCTTATAATACTGAATATTTAAATGCAGTACAATGTGCATTCTATTTCAATTTAATAATGCAGCACATGTTGTTTAATATAGTAGTGTGTTACCATGCAGCACATTTCAAATGTGCTGCAATTGTAAATGCAGCACAATGTACAAATCATAATGCGGCACAATGTACATATTATTAGATTATCATATAAAATGTTAATAAAAATAATAGATAGTTTTCATAAGAATACATATACCTTTTCATTCCTTGATGTACTGGTTGGCTGCGTAACTGAAGTGATGCATAAGCAGACAATCCTTCTAGGGAACCAGTTGTTTCTTGAAAGAATGACTGTTTCTCCCAATCATCATTAGTTGGTATTATGTCATCCAGTTCATTACTTGCTATATTATCAATCTTTTGTTGTGTTGGAGATGGGAACAATTGATCATCATCACCCAGTTTTATTTCTTCTTCAACCTCTGATATTTTATCAGAGTTCAGCTCAACATCTTTCTTTTAGCTAACTTTATCTTGAGCTTCAGCCTTTCGTTTGGTACAGATTTAACGATGCTCAATTTCATTTTTCTGGTTGCTCACTTCTTTTCTTCTTTTTAGACTCTGTTGCACATGTGCTGGATCTTCTTCATCCCTCAACCTTTTTCCTACTTTTATAACTTTTCATTGTTCTTTTTTGTCCTTCACCACCCTTGCTACCATGTTATTTTGTAAACCTTGTTTCTCAGCAAGATCCATAAGAGTTTCAGATGTATTATATGATATTGCGGGGATCCTTTTCTCTTTACGGTTGCTTCTTTTGTACGAGTCATATGCATATACCAACTGTTAAAAGATTATTTATATGTTAGTACACTGTACTAGATTCAAAATGATAGGTGTATATAGTATGACGTACCGTAAGAATTGTAGCAGGTCCATTGTAGTGCTGAATTCCATTCCATTTTCTTTTTGTTTTGTTCAAACATGTTATTATATATGAACACCAATCCAATGATTTAATGTCTCTTCCTTTACTAATGATGTGAGAAACTCCATGTTTACTTTTGATCCTTGTGTCATCCTTAACAAAACTGTAACAAAAACTACAAGGAAGTTGATTTGGAATAACCGTCCTGAATCATTTGATGATTTGACTTTTTTAATAACTTCAGCTACAGAAGGCAAACGAATTCCATGAAATTGACTTTTAAATTCTGCTACAACAGGATCTCTTCCTGTAGGCTTATTTATTTCAGTCACTTTTATGTTTCCCATTGGGATTCCAACAACTTCATGAATTAGTTCTCGTGTTATCTTTATAACGTGTGAACCGACATTCAAGTGTTTGTGTCCGGATCATAGTTTGATATCAACCAAAATGCTAGGTTAGAAGGTAGACATTTTATGCAGTAGGAGTTTATGCTCCCAAATCCCATAGCTTCAACAGCCTTTTGTTGTGCTTCTGTTAGGCTCCCAATTAAATCACAAAGGCTTTTTGGTGGGTTTCGTATCCGCAGCCTATTGTTTTCTTCAAATTCCACAAATGGTTTTAATGCCTTCTTTGTATTCTTGAGGCTTTTCTTAGATACAGAGTTTTATTGATTTCAATGGTTTTTGAAAATCATCATCAGAAACAGTCGGCTGTGATATCACAATAGCTGTAGATAGTTTATAGCATTAGCAATTGCATCACTGTTTTTATAAATAATATAGTACATGTGCAACACAGAAATCTAACCTATAACATTAAAACCTACCTAAAAGTATACTACTTATCTGTTGAAATACAGCACACGATAACAAGATGTGCATAAGATTTTAGAATATACTACATATCTGTTGAAATACAGCACAACATGTGCATATAGTGTAATAAATCCATGTTCATACTTTGTACTATCTTGAAACATAATAACACAACCTCTACAAATATCAATGTTATAATGCATATAGTGCATATAACATTATATATTCATGTGATGTTTAGAATATAGTACATAACTGTTGAAATACAGCACAAATCTGCAAAATGTGATGTACAAGTACATAATGGTGTTCATGCATGTACAGGTACAACCAATTTTATAATACCAAGAATACAGCACATTCATGACAAACCTATGTACTGCATTATAAAATTGCAAATCAAGTTTGTAAAGCAGTACATATCTGTTGAAATACAGCACAACATATGGCTATAATGTACATATCTGTTGAAATACAGCACAAATGTGATGTACAGGTACAACCAATTTTATAATACCAAGAATACAGCACATCTATGATAAACTTATGTTCATACTTATAAAATTACAAATCAAGTTTAGAATGCAGTACATATCTGTTGAAATACAGCACAACATGTGCGTATAGTGTTCATATCTGTTGAAATTATAATGCAGTACATTAACGATAGAAAATCAAGTTTAGAATACAGTACATATATTAAAATCCATTTGAAATTATAATGCAGTACATTGATGATAGATGCATCGACTTGGAAACATAATAACCCAATTTCAATATATTTTAATGTAATAATGAAGGATAAAATGCAGTACATATATGAATATCACAACATATCCATTTGATTTCGTTTGAAAATACTACATTAAGCAAGTTGTAGAATACAGTACATATATGAAAATAGACTTTGTAACTAACCTAATAATCTTATATAAACAAACAATGCAACAAATCAAGTTTAGAATGCAGTACATATATGAACCTCGGTTTGAAATTTAGTATTCACTACACATATTAATCGAATTTGTAATTGAATTCAAGACACTATACCGCTATGAATCGTCGATTTCTTCTTCATTTTAGGTCGTTTTGATTCTGTTTTTCAACAAAAAATCATAGAATCAGTACTATAACTTCTATAATTTAATGGATTTCACAAATGATTTGAAGAACTTACTTGATTTGGATTGTAGAATGACGATGCAGGAGAGGAATAGACGGAAGAAGATGATTTCGAAACCGTATATTTGTGTTTTTCTATTTATATTGTCAAATTACCATAATGCCCTTTTATTCCTATGTTTGATTTAATTACTAAGAATGCCATTAACATGTAATTAGTGGCTGAAAATGTTTCTTAGATTTCTTAGGGAATATATATTCTTAGGGGAACTTTCCCATATATATATATATATAGAGAGAGAGAGAGAGAGAGAGAGAGATAAGTCCTTTTGCTCACTGTTTTTGTCGACCTGCTATGGATTTAGAAATTCTCTGCAATCAAAGGCAAAATCAATCATAGAAACTAGTTTTGATCAGTATGTTACATATGTGAAAACAGAACATCAAGACGAAGATAAACTAGTGTTGTCCAAATTGCTCGGCGGCGCTCGCTCAAAATAAATGCTCGGAAAATATTCGTTCGATTTACGGCTTGGAAAACGTCGTCATAATAATGAATATAGTGCGTGAAATAAGTGTACCGACATTTAGAATGTTTTAAAGTCACAGCACATTCTATATATCCTTTCATTTATAATGTTTTTAAGTCACAAAGACCGGCATGCTAATAAATTGCATCTTTCTTCACCGTGGAATTAGATTTAACCACGGCTTCTTTGCTCTTTTTCTTATTCAACAATTGTAATTTGTACGTATTGTTGTTATCTAAACCAATGGCGGGTCAAATATAGTGTTGGAAAGATTAATCAAGAAATCCTAAAGATTATGATACGAACCCACTGTTGGTCTGGGTCAATCTGGGTCAGATCTGACCCAGTTGCTGCTGGATGGAGGGAATTCAAGTGGAAGGAAATTGAAAGGTGGGAAAACAATTGAAAATTGAAAATTGAAATTCAAGAGTAGAGAGAGTGGGATTAATCGTCCCTACTAATGTTTAGTTTAAATATTAGTGTTCCTGCATTGTTTTGTAATTGGAGATTTAGTCTATCTTGAATCAGGCTGTTTGTTCTAACAGAAGAGTAGTGTGTCCAACCCAAATGTAAAGAGGTCCATTTAGTTCTAAGATAAGATAGTTAATGGCAGTTAAAAGTTAGTTAAATAGCCGTCGAAACTCATGGGTATGAATACCCTGCATGCGTCGTCATTTATAATGAATTTAGTGTGTGAAATATGTGTACCTATTTGAAAGAGATAATTGCAATCTTGACCTACACTGTAAAACTATTGCCTATAAATAATTACAGCCAATCTCCTATTTATTGAGATGATATCAATCATGCAGAATGATGCAAATTACAAGGTTCATTACAAGAGATGATATATTACTAAATATATGTATTCAGCTATTCTATCTTTGTTCTTCTTGATTCACTGCACGTTACTATGTTCCATATAAATTCAACTAATTGGTCAAGATCTTGGGCACAATATATAATAGATATCCATTCTATTGATGATCAATAACTTTGACAAAATAAACAATCAGTCAAGCTATTTAGTGAAAATTATGAAGATGTTTTACTCTAAAACAAACAGATTTACATTTGAAAAGAAGGATAAGCCAAGCCTGTATAGTTTATGTAGTTTATATAAGCAATCTTTTGACAGCCCTGGAATTAGTTGCCTAAAGTTCAGATTACCAGACAATTGTTTGATAGCATACAGTTCCAGTTTACTCATAACTACAACAACTTAACCAAAGAACCATGCACAACTCACAATACAAGGATGGTTTGATCGTCATATATATACACACACAACTTAACATTGCAAGGTATTTTTAGCCCTAAGTTTCTTGCTACTGCAAGCCGAAAATGTTGAGGAATTTCTGCATGACATTATTGCTCCATTGAATGTCATTCTGAAGCAAACTTCTCATCGGTTGAGTAGCTTGATGATCTTGTTCCTCCACTACTTGCATTTCTTGATATTTGTTCTCACAAGATTCTTGATTTTCATATATCGATGATATCTCGGGTCTTGGATTCGAATTCAAGGTATTTGCTACATCGCTTTTCGAATCAAACTGTGATTAATTGAATTGATTTATTCAATACTAAAAAAAGATATGACATTCAAAGAATGATGGGATTCTTTTCTGGAGCTGCAATTGACAAATCTGATATAATGTACAGCTTTCACTAGACAGGAACAAAATAATCTTTTTGGTTCAAAAAGAATACGACAAGCTTCAGCTGAGCGATTCAAGAATCATATGTTTGGCAAGCTTCGTGCTTGCAGAAACGCCCTATGTTCTTTTGTTGACTAAAACCAATCATAAATTCTAATCTTTACCATAAGCTGATGAGACTACGATTAAATTTCCTAGATTTACTTCAAAGATCTACTTAGGACTTCAAGTAAGAACTACTAGTAGTGATTAGGCTGATGATCAACAAACTTCTTCAAAGATTGAAATGATATTATTGATATCAAGAAACAAATTTAATGGAAAGAAAAAGACAAGAAAAAACTGCATCTATTCTTATTCTTAACTCTCATGAAACTAAACTAGTGTAAAAGAAAGAAAGACTAAAAGAAAAACTAGTAAGAAACACGTTTAAGCATTTACCTCAGGCAATGTGAGGTCCTTTGCCATATCAGGTCCTGCAGACACTGTAGCGGCTTCATTCACGAGCTCCTGCGGTTCATGATTTGGAGCTTCATCGACTGGCATCTGACTCAAACCAGGTACTAAAACAGGCACCCCTTCATCAGACACCAATACATCCTTCATATTTATTTCATACTCTTCTGGTTCTTGGGATGGGATTTCTGTGGGATCAGCTTGTATTATTATCCGGGAATCTGGGTTTTCCCAATCTTCGCATAAAGTAATCATCTTTTGGGTATGAAAGCATTCAAAAATTCGATCAGGACCAGGTTGCCACACGAATCTATCACTGGTTTCTTGCAATAGGAGCTTGAATTTGATGCATATTCCTACAGGTATGTCCTAATTAAGCAAAACCAAGAATTCATGATAATCAGGATTATGTGTTGTTAGATTAAATGAGTTGGAGAATTGAAAACTTACAAGAGCTACAGTCCATATATGACCATCGGACCAAGTTAAGGAAATGGCATTGTTTGGATCCCATAAGCCCAGGATAGGATGGTCGCCTGTTAATAGAAAGTTGTGTCCAAAGGAGCATTCTCTCTGTAACTGGAATTGCACACGAACTGTTTGTGTTTCGGCTTCAACTGAAACATATATTAATTGACGACTAAATTGTTGAAAAAGTGAATGAAATTAAAAAAGAAGAATTGGGGCGTACTTGTGTGTCCGTTTGGCGATTCTTGTAAGAGCAATTCATGAGTATCGACCTCTGTCTGCATGCATATGTGTATATATATATAACAATGAATCTATGAAAAGGGTATAAAAAAGAAAGAAAGGAAAGGAAAGAAATTGATGGAAGCTGACCTGTGTGTGAGAAGATGAAGATGAAGATGAAGATGAGAGAGAAAGGGGACGAAGAGGTCGTCCGGTGGATGATGATGCTGCTGCTGCTGATGATGATGATGATGATGAAAGGGAGATTGAGAGGTTGAGTAATTTGTTTGTGTGAGGAGAATGGGGAAGGGGCGATAGAGAAGGGGACAAGTGTAGTGATTTGTTGGCAGAAAGCAGTTTAAGATAGAGACAGGGGGAAGATGAAGCCATCACTCGCTGGTGACCTGACTGACCTGACCTGGGTTAATTAGCAGCTACTGAACGAACGAACGAATGAATGAATATATTGATGAAGAGGAGGCATATATACAGTATATATATCAGTATAATAATATATGTGTGAGAGGGACGAGTGTGAGTGTGAGTGTGTAGGGACGGATCATGTACCAGGTGGGTGGCTTAGCTAAGTTGGAATCTCAAAGCCAACATTTACGGAGCCCTACAGGCTACAGGCTACAGTGGGGGAGGGGTTATTTTTAGCCCTTCCATTGCATGTGTTCGATCTACTCTCGGAATTTGTGATTTCAATTGCGTAAACTTTCAACTTCACAAACTTCTACAACTCACGAATCAATCGCCATTGCTCTTCCTTAAACATTTTAATTTCTTATCCACAGCATTACATATATAGATTTCAGAAAAATATTAAAAAATGTGTTGCTCGTTCTAAACAAACTAAAATTTTCGAAAACAATATACAAAATAAAAACACCTCTTACCTAATTATTCTTCTTCTTTCTATATTGTACAAACTAAAATTATCTTCCGTTAACTTATGCCATGTTGATAAGAGCGTTAGTTCCGATTATCATTCTTTTACTAGATATAGTATGGATAGATATTGAGGAGTCAGTGCTGTAACATTGGTGTTGTTTTGAGTTATAAACACTACTCTTTTTTATTAATATACTAGAACTATACTGACTTTCAATAGAACTCTTATTTTCATAAAAATTTTAGTCGGCCAAAATATATGAAATAGCGATGCCTTACATTATTTAAAAGTGTTATAATAGTTATCTTATATTTTTATTTTTAATTCCTGATTAAACTTTAACCATTAGCAGGAAGCTAGCCAGAGTTATTTAAGTTTGAATAGCTTTAAAACGCTAGATAAATAGAGTTATAATGAATGGGATCCCACTACGTACATAGTTTTAAGTTTCTACTTTAATTTATCTTGGTATGAATCATTAATTTATAATTTTTTTCAATATTACTTAATGGTTTTTACGTGATAAACTAATATTAAGACATCTGCGTTGCGCGAGAGGCGTAAAACTGTGCCAAATAGCACCAACGTCACACCATCGACGAGCATTTGCTTCAGTGGCGGAGTTTGAACACTCTCGTATGGGGGCGGGGGCGAAATTAATTTTTTAAGGGGGGGGCGAACTCGAGTTTTATATAAAAATTTTCATTATTAGCCAAAAATTTACACTACCGACGAAAAAGGAGGGCAGCCCCCCCCCCCCCCCCCGGGGGTCCCAACTATGTGCCGCCATTGATGTGCTTCTCGAGCCCATGTTGGATTCGTTGTCCTTTCGGAAATGATAAAATCTTTGATACAAAAAAGGGGTTGATCCGTATCATCTTGACTTGGTTTTGTAATTTTTATCCTTTTCAACTATTCCTAGGGCAGTTTGTTTGGTTTTGTTTTGATCGATTGTAAATACACACAAATTTCATGGAAGAGCTTTAGGTATACTACCACCATTAAATTTACAGTACCCTTTGATGACGCTTTTTTTATCACACTACACCATTATAATTCTAATGATCATACTACACACTACAATTGTAGTGATCACATATGTCTTTGTGATATACCAACCGTAAAAATGCATCAAATGTATAGAATAATCGATGAATCAATCCTCAAAATAGACAAGTTCATAGATAATAAGATATCAGAGTAGAAACAACATAAATCTTATCAATTTGATAAGACAATAACAAAGAGAACTAATCAGAACGAACCGAATATGCAAAAAGGTTGTGTAGATTCAACAAGAACTCGAAGAACAGAAGTCACCAACACGAGACCAAGACTAGAGCGATATCAACAAGATGAGAGCAATATTTCTGGTGAAGAAACCTTAGTAGCAACCTTTGATATATATAACCATGAGCAGCTACACAAAACTCCTTGAAGAATAGCAAAATGACTAGCAGACCCCTAAACAACAATCCAAGTTAAGAACACAACAAGGAATGTTGAGCAATTGGTAACCCCTTAATTAGTGAAAATATCTGCGTTTTGAAGTTTAGACCCAATTTTCATAGCTTTTATAATACCATGAGAGACTTTTCACACAGGAAGTGAAGACCAAGTTTAAAATGTTTTGTTCATTAACGAAAAACCGGGTTAGCTGCTCTAGAAATAGGAGCAGAATTATAAATTGGCAACTCTTTGAGAAGGTTTAAAACCCACATAACCTCACACGTGGCAGAGCACATGGCTCGGTACTCTGCTTCTGCAGACGACCAAGAAACAGTGCCTTGCTTTTTTACTTTTCCAAGAAATAAGAGAGTCGCCTAAGAAAATGTAATATCCTGTAATTGATCTTCTAGTGGAAAGACATTTCCCCCGGTTAGAATCTACATATGCTGTAACATTAAATGAGTCTGACTTTGAAACTAACAACCCATTTCCAAGAGATAATTTTAAGTATCTCAATAACCAAAACGCAGTTTGCAAATGGGTATTAGATCGAGCATGCATAAACTGACTTAAGACCCGAACAACATATGAGATGTCTAGCCTTGTTAAAGACAAATAAATCAGTTTACCAATTAATTTTGATAAAAGGAAATGTTTGATAAAACTGGTTCCTTCTGTTTAAGTTTGGAGCACATTAGAAAACTTTGCTCAATAGGAGTACAAACATGTTTACATCCCAGATACCTAAATTCTACAATAAATCCAGGCAATATATTCTTTGAGTAAGACATACCCTCTTTTTTGAGTATAGAACTTCAATACCCAAAAAATATTTTAAAAGACCAAATCTTTTATTAAAAGAAGGAGAACCCAATATGGTTTTAACAAGGTCTATTTCAGTTTGATTGTTACCGTTATGATAATGTCATCCACATAAACAAGTAAAGCTATGAACACAGAAGAACATTGTTTGATATATAAAGAGGGATCACATAAACTTTGGGTAAAACCCATAGTAACAAGAACACTGGTAAGCTTTTCATTTCATTTTTTAGGGGCTTGTTAAAGGCCATAAGGGACTTAATTAACTTGCACACTTTATTGTCATATTTGAAATAGTACCCTTCGGGCAGGGTCATATAGACATCTTCAGTGATATTATTGAAACATAGACCGATTATCTTGAACAACAAGACTAACAATACATCTAATGGTAACCATTTTCACCATAGGAGAAAATGTTTCATCAAAATTAGTGCCAACCTGTTGACTATACCCTTTGGCAACAAGTCTAGCCTTGTATCTCCCAGTCTCTCCAGTGGACTTATACTTAATTTTATAAATCAACACCTAATAGGTTTTATATTGGGGGGACATCAACAATTTCCCAAGTGTTACTTCTATGTAAGGCTTTCATTTAGCATTCATGTCATCAATCCAATTTTTATCAGACATGGCCTCTTTAAACGAGCGAGGTTCAACAGATTTGTTTAAGACAGTT
Source organism: Flaveria linearis (assembly GCA_024085815.1). Taxonomy (NCBI): domain Eukaryota; kingdom Viridiplantae; phylum Streptophyta; class Magnoliopsida; order Asterales; family Asteraceae; genus Flaveria; species Flaveria linearis. Next base: position 14,625 of record JABSNV010000232.1, read on the forward strand.
GAAATACGAAAGATTTTAGGAGACAACTGAGAATAACTAACAACCTTTTCAATATCATACATAACTTTTCCCTCAACTATGTACTCGAAAAATTTCTTTGGAGATGAGGTGGGTCTAGAAGACCGTCTAAGTTTATTTGATGTATCATGATACCCCTCAAATGGGTTATACTCATCATCAGGACCTATAGTTGCTCCTACCACACTAATATTCTCCATAGAAGCACCTTCTGCTAAGAATTAGACTCAGTCTCACCAGTGGTACTATTGTGGTTAATAGGTTGCTGAGGAACACCACTAGACTGTTGAGTAGATTCCATTTTTTCATCATAGGGGACTTTGTCGTTTGAAAAAGCATTTGGCTCAGAAAAAAGCAAAAATTTAAAATTTGATAGTTCCATGTTATCAACTTCAGATACTATTTCTTTACAAACAAAGGATATTAATGAGTTCATCGGTAGAATAGAATAATCAAACCGCTAACCCAATATGGGTGATGTTAATCGATCTCGAGACTCTTCTAAGTGTTGAACGAACCTTCCTAAGTTCTCCAAGTGATGGATCCCTGAGAGCACACACTATTGACTTTCATCGGCCAAGAGCTCTTGTCAAAGTTACAAAAGATCTATTAATTATAGGTTGTCTTGAATGTTAGGCATAACCTCATGCCTCCCAAGCATGACCCCATATCTAACCAAGGTACAGGCGACATAAAAGTGGTGGTGGTGGTACAAGCGAAAAAATCTGACCAAGGTATCGTGCGTTATCGGGCACGAACTCATGATATAGTGGGGCACGTCCACGTGCCTCCTAGGGCACGACCCATGCTTCCTAACCAGGAAACAATACTCTCATCTCTTATAAATAGTTAAGCACAAGGGTGTGCTAAATTAGCACGACGGTGTGCTTAGGCTAGGCATGGGGGCGTGCCTCCCTAGGCACGGCCAATGCTTGGCTTTTGAAGTCTGGTTATTTCAATTTCTTCTTCTTTTAGCTTATTTGGTTGATAGTCTCTTTCAAACCAGAAAATAAAATTTAAAAGAATTAAATACAAAATCATCACATTTGTTAGGAGTTTTAGAAATATTTGATGTGCAAATAGTATGATTTATATGTATAATTTGGAGCACATCAAGGTGCTCGACTAGATTCTTAAAGAGAGATAGAAGCTAGAGAGAGAGCTTGAAATACACGAAAAAGGTAACGTGTTATAACTTAATCTCGATGATTAACTTGAATCTATCTTAGAATCATGTTTTGGTTGAAATCTTATGATAGGGTGTGGTTAATCCATGCATAAATATGTAGATCTAGACATGTGAAGCCATCTTACTAGGGTTTGTGCATCATTTTATCAAGGTGAGTTCTAAATCTCTTCATTTTAGTTAATTTATATGATCATGAATTTAATTAATTTATATTAAAAAATTTATTTAGGTGAATGTTATAGTAAGCTTATGTGGGATGCTTTTATATACGTGCGTGATAATGTTTGCATCTAAAAACTCTATATCGTATGTATAATTCTATGCTTCATTAATAATGATGGAAAGATGATTAGAAAGTACTACAAGGAACAATGCCTTCATAGGTGCACTTGTGTAACTTCATAAGTATAAGTTAGACTCCATAAGTTAATTGTGCATCCACAAGTGATTATGTACCCCCTGGTTATCCCCTCCACAATTGACCACATGTATCTAAAAGGCTCGATTCAGGACTGTTAATGATAATGCGGAAATCAATCAATTAACACCAAACCCGATTCACTCATGAACACAAAGTTGAATCAAGAAACGAAAGAGAATTAAACTAGAAATGCGAAGAACTTTATTTCTCAGAAACGAATTACAAATCTGGAAGTAACTATCAAGAATTAAGCTCCTCAAAGAACATCCAATCAACCTATTAATACCCGCGCCTAACTGAAAATTAACAGCTATTTGAAACTTTACAAAATACCCCTCAAACTACTACCAATGTTACAAGTAGTAACACTATATACAAACAAGTTAAAATAAACTTTCATAATTGGCAAAATAAGTCCCTGCAGTTCTGCAAACCAGCTGCACTTGATTAATTGCAATGCTATATCACATTACAATCTCCACCTTAGCATGAATTCATCAAGTAATCCCTAATATCTTCAAGCAATTACTGAAACTTGCAGCTGGTAATGCTTAGTAAGCATATCTGCACCATTATCACAGGAATCAACAAACTTAACTTCAACATCTTTGCTCTCAACCACTTCCCGAATAAAATGCCATTTTACTCTTATATGTTTAGTCCTATCATGGAACATCTGGTTTTAGAAAGATGTATAGCACCCATGTGTCACACATGATCACTGCACTATCAACTGTAACCTGCAAATCAGATAACAATCCCTTCAACCATATTGCTTCTTTGTAGCCTCAGTTAGAGCAATATATTCTGCTTCAGTTGTTGATAAAGCAACAACCGATTGCAAAGTAGCCCTCCATGACACCACATTTCCAAGCACCTTGAATATATACCCTGTAATAGACCTGCCTTTGTCAAGATCTTTGGCATAATCAGCATCTACATATCCTTGAACTACACCATTCAACCCTGCTGATTTCCCAAACATTAATCCAACCTCTTTTGTACCACTAAGATACCTTAGAATCCACTTAACAGCATCCCAATGCAATTTCCCTGGATTAGCTAAGTATCTACTAACAAAACTCATAGCATAGCCTATATCAGGCCGGGTACAAACCATCAAGTACATAAGACTCCCAACAGCATTAGCATAAGGAATCTTATCCATTTTCTCCTTCTCCTCATCTGTCTTTGGACAATCTTGGCTTGACAACTTAAATGCTGAGCCATAGGTGTCAAAACAGATTTACTACTTCCCATATCAAAATTATTCAACACCTTTCTGATATAAGAAGTCTGAGCCAACCCCAAAGTCCTCAACTTTCTATCTCTGGTTATTTCTATTCCCAGAATTTTCTTAGCCTCCCCTAAATCTTTCATGTCAAACTCATTCATCAACAAAGACTTAGTGGCTTCAATCTGTTCTTTATTTCTGCAAGCAACCACATATCATCTACATATAAAAGTAGATATACAATGTCCCCATTCTCACATCTTCTTATGTATACACAACTGTCAAACTTGCTTCTCATAAACCATGAGTAACTACATACTCATCAAATCTCTTATACCACATTCTAGATGACTGTTTTAATCCATACAATGACCTCTTTAGAAGACACACCTTATCATTAATTTCACCAACCTCATATCCCTGAGGTTGTTTCATAAAGATCTCCTCTTCTAAATTCCCATGTAAAAAGGCAGTTTTTACATCCAACTGCTCAAGTTCCATATCATCATAGGCCACCAAAGAAAGTAAAACTCTGATTGAGGTATGCTTCACTACAGGAGAGAATATCTCATTATAGTCAACTCCTGCCCTCTGAGTGAAACCTTTTGCAACCAACCTAGCCTTGAACCTTGGTGGTTCACCAGGCTTAATACCTTCCTTTATTTTGTATAACCACTTGCATTCTACCAGCTTGTGATCCCTTGGCTTGTCCACCAATTCCCAAGTCTGATTTTCATAAGTGAATTCATTTCATCATCCATTGCAGCTTGCCATTTATCCTTGTCAGCAGACTTCATTGCTTCATTGTAACTCAATGGTTCATAAGTATCTTCTTGTTCAGCTGCTACAAAACAAATGCAGATATATCTTCTATGTCTCTGTACCTTGCAGGTGGTTTGACATGCCTCCTAGCCCTACCCTTAGCTAAGCTATAGGATGAGTGGCTGGGGCTTCCCTGCTGTGCAGCCCCTTCGGCTCGGCCATCAAGGCTGCCACCTGAACTTGGCATGTCAGATGATTCAGGGATTGAGTCATTAATAGACTCATCATGCTCCACTCAAGTTGAACTTTCTGATTAAGTGACATCTCTGATTCATCAACATAGTTATTTAGCTGAACATCTCTATACAAGATAGACTCTCTAAACACTACATCTCTTCTTACAATCACCCTCGGTCTACCACCATCTAACCTATACAGCCTATACCCTTTAACTCCTTCAGGGTATCCCATGAAAACACACTTTAGAGCTCTTGGTTCCAACTTCCTTGATTTATATGAGCATAACACAAGCTACCAAATACTCTTAGATCTTCAAACTCAACTTTGTGACCAGACCATAATTCCATAGGGACTTTCATCTCTCTAGCTGATGTTGGTGATCTATTGACTAGATAACAAGCTGTAGAAACAGCCTCAGCCCAGAACTTCTTGGGTAATCCTGAATGAGATAGCATGCATCTGACTTTATTAAGTAAAGTCCTATTCATTCTCTCCACAAGGCCATTTTGTTGAGGAGTTCCCACAACAGTCAAATGCCTTGCAATTCCCATCTTCCTGCAAAACTTATCAAATTCTTTATTGCAAAATTCCAACCCATTGTCTGTCCTAAGCTTTTTCACCTTCTTTTCAGTTTGAGTTTCAACAAGTATTTTCCATTCTTTAAATTTCTTAAAGGTTTCATCTTTATGTCTCAGGACATACACCCAAACCCTCCTTGAATAATCATCAATTAAAGAAAGAAAATACCTGGCACCTCCTATGGATTCAACTTTTGCTGGCCCCCACAAGTCTGCATGAACATAGTCCAAGATGCCTTTGGTCTTGTGCACACTTCTGCTAAAACTCACCCTTTTAGCCTTGCCCATAATACAATGTTCACAATGATCCATGTGCTCTTTTTCAAACCATGTATACAATCTTGTTTGATCAATTCAGCCAACCCTTGTGAACTTATGTGTCCCAATCTATGATGCCATAGCATTGCAGAATCTAGTTCATTTTCTGCTGCAACTGATGCACAACCTACCACAGCTTCACCATCTAGTAAGTAGATGTTGTTCTTTATCCTAGTTCCTGATAACACTACCAAAGAGCCTTTCACTACCTTGATCTTGCTATTTTCCAATACTACTTTGTTTCCCTCTTTTTCAAGAGTACCAAGTGAGACTAAATTCCTTTTCAAATCAGGAATATACCTCACATCCTTTAACTTGAACTCAACACCAGACTCAAGCCTAAACAAAACAGTATCTATTCCAGCAATCTTACAAGGCCTATCATCACCTAAGTGAACATCACCCATTTCTTTCATGTTTAAACTATAAAATAGTTCCTTCTTGGGTGTCATGTGATAAGAACATCCTGAATCTAAGATCCAACCACTACTTACCTTTGTATTCATGACAGCCAAAACATCTGAACTGTCATAACCATCAGAATCGTCAAGTGAGCTGTTGTGTTGATTTGATTGTGCTTTGTAACCAGAAGATTCACCCTTCTTCTTCTTCCACTCCGGACAATCTTTCTTGAGATGCTTTTCAGAATTACAAACAAAGCATCTTCTCTTGAACTTTGACCTTGATCTTGAACTCCCTCTTTGTTTCACAGCCCTTTTCTCTGATCTGCCCCTAACCATCAATCCTTCTCCACCTTCTTCCGAACTATCACTTCTTTTCTTTAATTCCTTAGAATTTAAGGCAGCCATTACTTCATCCATTGTGAGAGTATCCCTCCCATATAGTAATGTATCGACAAAGTGTTCATAATTCGAAGTAAGAGAAGTAAGAAAGATTATAGCCTGATCTTCCTCATCAAGTTCAACTTCTATGTTACCAAGATCAAGAACAAGTTTGTTGAACTCATCTACATGATCTTGTAACGACTTACCCGAACTCATATGGAAGGTGTATAATCTCTTCTTAAGTAAAGTCTGTTGGCTAGACTTTTGGTCATGTATAGGGACTCCAATTTTGACCAGATTCCTGCAGCTGTTGTCTCTTTTGAGACTTCCCTTAGAACTCTATCACCGAGACTAAGGATAATCGCACTATGCGCCTTTTGCACTTTTTCATTCCAAGCATCTTCTATCTCCTTCCTTTTGGCATCAACTGCATCTTTTGTCTTTTCATCATTCGTCCTCTCCGGCATCTTTGGCATTACCCCTGAAAGAGCATCTACCAGTCCTTGATGGACTAATAGGGCCTTCATTTTCAGTCGCCATAAACTAAAGTCATTCCTACCGTCGAACTTTTCAAATCGAACTTCGTTGATACCATCCTTTGATTCAGATCGCCAAGAACACCGTGAGTCGTTCAAACTGTGATCGAGCAACAAGGCTCTGATACCAATTGTTAACGATAATGCGGAAATCAATCAATTAACACACAAACCCGATTCACTCATGAACACAAAGTTGAATCAAGAAACGAAAGAGAATTAAACTAGAAATGCGAAGAACTTTATTTCTCAGAAACGAATTACAAATCTGGAAGTAACTATCAAGAATTAAGCTCCTCAAAGAACTCCAATCAACCTATTAATACCCGCGCCTAACTGAAAATTAACAGCTATTTGAAACTTTCAAAAATACCCCCTCAAACTACTACCAATGTTACAAGTAGTAACACTATATACAAACAAGTTAAAATAAACTTTCATAATTGGCAAAATAAGTCCCTGCAGTTCTGCAAACCAGCTGCACTTGATTAATTGCAATGCTATATCACATTACAAGGACCTTCATAAGTGACCTTGGGGCCTTGTAAGAACCTTTGTATCTTCCCATACTTGGCTTCTTGTTGTGATTGCCACCTCCGTATCTCCACATAGTTAGCCAAAATCAGATCCACCCTATTACACACGAATATTACTGACTTTGATCTATTTTGTGGCTTTAGGGGAAAAGAAAAAAATTAGTTATTGCCTCACAAAGAATGGAAAGCTAGAGATCAATTTCAAAACGATGTAAGCTCATCAGTGGAATAATATTGGTGACAAAACTCTCTAGACGACTCATGGTCATCTCAAATTATGACTAGATTATTTCCGAGGGAGGTACTAGGAGTCATTTACTATAGATTAAATCTAAATTCATACCTTCAGTGTAGAATTGTTTTGGAATTAAATAATGACGAATATATATCGTTAAAGCTGGAAAGTTCAATAGTTTGGCCAGTTATGTTCAAATTGACAAATAAAATAATTAAATAATAATGTTATATATGGATGATTTCAAGGTTTTATAAACTTAATATATTGTTGATATTATAGAAAGAGATTTCTAATTAGATAAAATTATAAAAATCATCGTTTATGTGTGAAATCTGTTGCATGTTCTATCCTTTAGACTAACTGCCTTTATTCATTAAGTCAGACCATGTGTCAAACATGTGAGGGCTAATATATAATTTAACCCACCCTTTTTCTTAGACTTAACAAGTAAAATAGACGAATGTTAAACATAAAGGATGTTATGAAACCATACAAATGCTAGATGATGAAGCTGAGAGTTCACAACCGATAAGAAGACCTTACATAAACAAAAATCATGAAGGAGTAAACAATAGTTTTTGGAACAACGACTACGTCTTTAATTTCAAGTATACACTCTCAAAATGTTCCAACCAATGCTTTTAGAATCGGATCGGACGTCGAACCAGATGTGTTACTAATTCACTGTTTGACCGGTCGGACCGGATTTAACAACCGGATAAAATATAATTAATTTTAACTTATTAATATACAAGCTAGAGTTTAAAAAGTATGGAAAATTATGTAACAGATTAAAGAAAATGCATACAAAACTATAAAATGCATATTTTTTCCAATACCAAAAAGAAAAGTAATATTTTCTCAAAACCATCAATTGAGATGGCACAATAGTCGAAATATCAGAGTAATTAATATCTAGTCATTTTTTACGGAAATTCTGCGCACACCGCTGATTTTTTTAGGGTTACCAATTCAAACGGTCACGGTTAGGGCTAACCGTGACCGTTCAGTCTGGCATAAGACCTAACTCTCACGGTGAGGCCTAACCGTTACCATTTTACACCCCTCGGGATCAGTTGCAATTATTGGGTGTGTAATTAATGTGGGAATTGATTGTGCGCAGGTTAGATATGTCACGGTTTGGTCAAACCGTGATATATTGTTTATATTTTCTATATTTTTTTAATCTTTTTAATCATACAAGTTTGTTTTTATAATTTTCGTCGATTTTTTTATATTTTCTATATTTTATAATGTTTTTGGGTAAATCGAACCAAAATTGAAAATTTTCGTCGGTTTTTTCTCTGTTCTTTAGTGTCCGTGCACATGATGGTGTTTACTTAGTCAAGTGTTGTTCGATTTGAGACAATTTTTTTTCTTGATTTTAGAACCGCTTGATGATTTTTATGTGAACAAGGGTTTCTAAGAATTTTGGGGGAATTGGGTTTTGTTTTTCTAATCTGTATCATATTACAAGTAATTTTTTTACTAAACATGTGACGGTTGTTACAAGTATGTTGTTATTTTATCACATGTTAACCTAAACGTAAAATCGGTTGTTATTATACAGTTACATTACAAGTTGGTTCATACATATACAATTAACATTATCAACATTACAAATATAAAACAAACAACCAAGAAACACAACCAAACAAACAATCAAATAGACGCGTAATAATTATCGAGGAGATCTGCACCCATTCCATTGGTTGGGTATTGGCGAGCGTCTTTCGCTCCGGTCGCAAATTACGAATGCATGTTTGACTTATGGATTTGCATGAACTTGATTTCCATAGTTTTCCCAGTCCTTGATTTCTTGTGATAGCCACTACTTGAGCCTGTTTGTTCCTAACTTGTTTCGGTGCCTGACTCAGCTAGGACACATATTACAATCATAACTATGGCCTTGATCTTTTGGTTTTAAGAATAGCTGTTGATATCCATTATAGTTTCAATTTTTTTTATCCAATGAGTTAGGGCTATTGCTCCCTTAGTTCCTATCATACTCATTTAACTAGCACGTCGTGAAATCCTTGTATGTACAACCAATCACGTCTCCAGTACCATTACCCACCATTTCCAACTCCAATCCATCAAGATCATCACATAGCCCATTTCAGGCACATTCTTAGTATACCGGTGATGCTTATATATAGGGTTCCCCGCAGCGTTCCCACCACATCCATAATATACCAAGAACAATGCTTAAACTGGTCACATGACATCCGATTACTTCATCAAGGCATAATGCTAGAACATTCAAACTACTCTAAGTTTCAAGATCATTCCATTGAACAAAGTGATACATGTGAATGGAGTATCATTACTTTGCTGCAACTCTCCGAAGGCCATGTGTATTCTGACAAATAATCAATTGCATAATTTCGGAATGCTAAAAGGAGCAACGTCTCACTGGAAGTAGGACTAATGTCACACTATGAATCCCATGTAGACTATAGGTAGATTAGAACTTATATAAGAGTAAAGGTTGTAGATGTTTTCTAATCATTAACAGAGTCTTATAAGGATAGAGACTCTGGCATCCCAAGGTATAGAATGAGAGATTTGTATTGACTATGACTGTTATCTCATGGCAAGATTTGTTGTGCTTCACATACATCGCAAATTGCAATTACGTGTGCACCCGTAATTGTAATTTGTTTTGCATGGTCTCCCCCAGCTCCTCCTATCCGAGTTAACATATCTTATCAAGTACAAAGTAATGTCCATGATTGGAGTATCAGATATATGTTTACTAACCAAAATTTATTTATCTGAAGTTGTACAAAGGAAACGATTGAGAAAGAATTCACTTGTTTAATGAACAATCGAAGGAATCTTTGTATAATAGTCTAAAATCTGATGAAGTAGTCATATTATTAGAGTATGTCACGTCTCTTATCTACTGGTGTCGTATTAGCCAGCGTGTTTGTCTTCCAAGACTCAACCCGACAAGTTGTGAATAAGGGCGCCTGTAGCAAATGTAACAGCGACAGGCGTACAGAATAAAGGTTGGCTTAACAACCTAAGTCCTTAGAGGAATTATTATAGTAGCACTGAATATAACTCAAATACATAATGAGAGGATGCCTACATTTTCTCATATAAGTATATCACAAATAGCATGTAAGGTAAACTACTAAAAATAGTCAATAATGCACTTAGAACGTTCACATGTATATCATTATACACATAATCCTATAATGTATACTACATGTGGCAACTTAGGTTATAGTCTATGTCATGTACTCCACCTAATTCTCTATAACCAAGGCTCTGATACCAATCTATCACATCCCCGCTTATAGCGGAAACACGAGGATGTAACGGGCGGGATCGTCATGACACCTGATTAGTTTACAGAGACATAATAAATGCAAAGATCCACGTGTCATGACGTCACCCGACACAATGGTGACTTGTGTCGTGGTTAGTCAATTCCACGACTAGCATAGTCAATCGATTAATCAATATCAAATCCAACACGAAATCCAACAAATAGAAATGTTCAACATAGTATTCATAAACTAGTTCAAATGATAGTCAAAACACTAGTGCAAGTCTATTGAATCCTGAGGGTCTCTGCTAAGGCTTCGGCTCTAGCTATCCTCTTTGGTTATTGTCACCTGAAAAGATATGCTCAAAAGTCAACACATGGTTGGTGAGTTCATAGATTTAAATATAAATTGAAAACTTGGTGCTGTGTATGAGTTTATGGATCATAAGTGTATACAGTTTATCACAAGTAATATCACATGAGCATCACAACTAAACCTATGATGAACCACACAGCATTTGTCGGAACATATTCACCCTAGGGCCCGTTCCTGGCCACTATCAGTCCCAACTAGTATACTAACAAACAAGGGTGGGGTGTCAACCCAATAGTACTATCAATATCTGTCCGTCGGTTCCACACCGGAATTAAATAGTTGTGAATAAAAAACCACACAGCAACTCATGTATAAGATATAGCTTGCAAACAGTAAGACGATAATCTAAAATAGAATGAGTTCATAGCTAAAAGGAGTGAGCATACTTTTCCCTCAATGATTTATAAAATTGTAATGAAAATGGTGCCGTGAAACTCACCTTGAATGATACGAAGTAAAGTGAACAAAGGCTTCAAAGAATTAGGGCAATGCACGATCAAACACCTACTATTTTAATTGTAATTAAGTCTTAAAATGCGTTCAACGAGAGTATATGCATTCAGTCGATTCGGGTCGACGCGTGAATTCACTTATATATATATACATACATATATATATATATATAGGTAGAGGTTCAACTAAGAATAATTAGTTGCCTAAGTTGCTTAAGAATGAATATCATGGTGACATGTGGCATTTTTAATTTTTAGTAATGGAGGGTATTTTTAGAAATAAGATATTATTCAAACTCTTCAAAATCTCTGTTCTTCAACAGAATTCACTATTTCAGCGTGGATCGACCTCAATTTCACACTCGAATCCACGATATTCAAATTGATTTCAATATCTAATCAGTATTACAGCGGTCGGGACGAAATCATATTCTGATTCGAGGCGATTTTGATCGAATCAAGTTGTCATCGTCATCAATTTCACGAATCAAATCCAGAGATCGTGAGTTTTTATTATAATTTGCAATTCCAACCGATTTCAATTCCACTATTGCAGCGTTCGATCATTGAAACAATCATAAGGATCTTCAATTTCATGAAACCAAAGCCTCAGCTCGTGATTTTTATCAATTTTGGAGCGAGAATCAAGTTCTTATTGTAATCTGTACTTACAATGTCTTCCAATGTAGTCAATGAAGGTTCCAATTACAATTTTAATATACTCAGTTTTGTTTAATTATGTACGTTGTTTTTATGAAATTGTGTTGTTTTCCTTCTGTGTTGTTTTCCTTATATGTGCTGTTTTGTATTAAATACCTTTCGATGTGTGTTGTATCTATATATGTGTTGTTTTGTGCTGTTTTAATTATGTTGTATCTATATATGTTGTTCTGTGCTGTTTTGAACAATTAATTATGTTGTAGATTATTATGTGTGTTGTTTTAATTATGTGTACTGTTTTCTTATATTGTGTTGTTTTCCTCTTTGTGCTGTTTCCGTTATATGTGCTGTTTTGAGTTAAATACCTTTCGATGTGTGATGTATCTATATATGTGTTGTTTTGTGTTGTTTTAATTATGTTGTATATATATATGTGTTGTTCTGTGCTGTTTTGAACAATTAATTATGTTGTAGATTATTATGTGTGCTGTTTTAATTATGTGTACTGTTTTCCTTATAGGTTATGTTTTAAAATAAAATACATTATGTGAATCGGTGGTTTTTTCTATTGTGCTGTATCTATAGATGTGTTTGATGTATTTATTTCGCTGTTATATATGTTTGTGCTGTAATTGCTTCTATGTGTTATCATTATATGTGTGCTGTTTTTATTAAGTGTGATGTTTTCTTAAAGCGTGTTGTTTTCATTAAGTGTGCTGTTTTCTTAAAGCGTGCTGTTTTTATTATGTGTTGTTCTTATTATGTGTGCTGTTTTTTTCCTTATATGTGCTGTTTTAAATTAACAATACCTCCTGTAGATGTGTGTTTTAATTAATTATGTTGTTTCCTATTGTGTTGTATTTAATATATGTGTGTGTTGTTTTTGTTTATATGTATTATTCATTAAATCATTATTTGTAATTCAATGTTATCTTTTTTGTGTTTCAGGTGTTCGTATATCCCCTACTTCTAGAAAAAAGAATTATATTCCTAATGTTCCAGATTCATCTAAACCAATAGTTTGTATGAAGTTTTTGTAAATTGATGAAGCCTTTGAGTTTTACAAAAATTATGCCAAGTTAGGAGGTTTTGAGGCACGGAAGCATACTCAATGTACATCAAACGGTGTTGTTAAAATTAAATATATAGTTTGTGCAAAAGTGGGTCATAAGACATTTCATGACATTGACACGGTTAACGATAGTGATGGTTCTGATAAGAAATCAAAAGATCGAAGAAAGCGTCCATCTAAACGTACCGGTTGTAAGGCTCACATTCGTTTAGGGTTAAGTAAATGTAAGAAATACTATACCATTTATGGTTTTCATGAGGAGCATAACCATAGCTTTGTTGATCCTGAGGACTACCATCTATTATGTGCAGCAAGGGATTTGTCATTCACACAACAACAACTAATTACCGATTTTTCTATAATGAATATTGGTCCAGTTAAGGCGTTTAATATTATGAGAGTAATGTGTGGTGGGTTTGAGAATGTTGGTGTGACTGCTGTTGATTGCAAGAACTTTAGAAGAGACCTTAATTTGTTTCTTGGTGAATTTAATGTTGATATGGCCGTAAATCGTCTTCTAAAGAAAAGGAGTATTTACCCGATTTTTCTTGTGAATATTTAACTGGAGAGAAAGGTGCTCTTGCTGGTTTATTTTGGACCGATGGGGATATGAAGCGGGATTATGTTTTGTTTGGTGATGTTATATCTTTTGATGCTACATTTCGTACTAACAGATATCTTTTTTGTTGTAAGGCCCCCTTCCCGGGCACCTCACAGTTGGTCATTCACAGCATAAAACATTCATATATTATAAATTAAAGCAGCGGAATTAATTTTAACAAAAATCCATTCATTCATTTTAAACACTGTTGCTAAGCAATACATTCTAGTTTAGGAATTCACAAAATAATTAGTTGCATGAATTACAAAACACAGTGTTGTCAAAACATAAATGGGTGTCAGTCTTGCCCGCCGTGTAGCCATCCCCGTGTGCCATCCTCAGCAACCTGTTACCTGCCAACCGGAAAATACATAAAAGTCAGCGTTGCTGAGTGAGTTCTAGTTTTATAATTAAAATACTTTGTTTTCATTCAAAACCGTTCCTCATTTTCATGGGTGATCATACATCGTACGTACACATAGGTATATTTTCATTATCTTCATCATCGTTAAATTCGTACTTTTATTATTCTTCTTCCGGTCTTTTGCAACACATAGTTGCTCACCCATTAGCAATCTCAAGGATTGCAAGACTTTTGGTCTGTTGCGACACTAAGTCACTCACCTATTACCAACCCCACGGGTTGTAAGTCTTCTGCGGTCTTTTGCAACACAAAGTTGCTCACCCATTGTCAATCTCAAAGATTGACCCTGTGTGCATCCTTCGGGGTAGCGAACCCGCATCACAGTTGAGCTAACACCTGCCAGGGGTGTGCACCTCCATACATTTGCTTGCAAGCCTTTCTTACGTTCATTTACATTCCATTCTTCTTTATCATTAATCTTTCACTTTATTAATGATAATAATTCCTGTCTTGATCATGATCATTCCACGTAAAGTCATACAATATTATTATTAATAAGCATATTAATAATAATAATACTAATAATACCAATAATAAGCTTAATAATAGCCCTAATCATAATATTAATTAAAATATTAAGAAAAGGGATATTATTACATTCAAACATAATCATACGCGTATAATAAAGTCCCAGTCAACATTCATGTGAAAACCCTACAGCACAGACTCCAAGAAAATTCCGTTAAAAATTCTAAGTGTTGGGCGTAAGAGCCCTGTTCAGTCGTTTCACCACTGTCGGACATACCAGCTTACACTTAGAAAATTTTCAACCCTGGTCGTATGAGCACTGTTGGGCGTATGAGCCCTGCTCAGTCGTTTCACCTTATACTTAAAAAAAAATTTTCCTAGTCATACGACCACTGTTCAGTCGTTTCATCCCCCATACTTAGAAATTTTACTAGTCATACGACCACTGTTCAGTCGTTTCATCCCCCATACTTAGGAAATTTTTACAGACTTATGAGTACTGTTGGGACATATGAGTACTGTTGGGACATATAACCCTTAAAATATTTCTAAGGCAAATTTCATGGGCGTATAAGCACTATTTAGACATATTACCTTGTACTTGGTTTTCTAAGTCAAAAGTTCAGACATATGACCACTATTTGGCCTTATTAGTCGTATTAGCAGCCTGTTCATGTGTCTAATTCATATTCCAGTCCCCAAACATCATAATATCTAATTCTAAACATGTATACACGATTCCAGACATAAACTTAGCATAACATAACAATATGTTCATCCCAAAACATACTCTATACACATACACATGTACATATCATACGGGTATCATACCCAAATTTATAAAAACATACATACTTGCATTTTCCAGCCCCCAAATTATTTAAAAAAACGAGTAAAAAGGGGTCTAGAGACTCACCTTTGTTGTCTTCGGGTTTTGATACCCCTTCTTGAACTTCCCAGTCGTTCCTAACACCTAAAACACACACACAATGCCACCCGAATAAACAAATCACATTTTTAAGCACATAAATGGTTCTAGAATCATCCTAAACATCAAAACTCAAGATTTCTTACCAAAACTTCGAGTTTTCTGGTTCTTCTTCAAAAATCCCGAGAATTTCTGCTCTTGCTGCTTTCTCTCTCTAAATGTCCGAATGAAAGTGTTGTGCAGAGTGAAAATGGGCGGCCATGCCACCTTTTCACCAACTTTTTACCAACTTTGCCATTTTACACTTTTAACCCCTCATCTTTGGGTTGACATTTATTCCTCACCTTTTCCCTTCTTCTTTTATTCTTTTATTTCTTTTCAATAAAATCTACGGGTGTTACATTTGTGCCGCTTTTTACTTTTTTAAAATTTTTTGTTTAAGTGTGCTGTTTTCTTTAAGCGTGTTGTTTTTATTATTTGTGCTGTTTTTATTATGTGTGCTGTTTTCCTTATATGTGTTCTTTTAAATTAAAAATACCTCCTGTAGATGTGTGGTTTTTTCTATTATGCTTTATTTAATATATGTGTGTGTTGTTTTTGTTTATATGTATTAAACCATTGAATCATTATATGTAATGAAGTTTTTCCTATTTTTTCTATTTTATATTTGTTTAATTCACTGTTGGTCCCAAACAGTCTTGAATCAAGTTTTTATTGAAGATTTTAGATCAAAAGATAAGAAATATATGAATATTAATAAGAACAATGAAGAACTTGATGAATAAAGATATGAACATTCAAAAACCCCAAATAGATCTCATAGAATATCAAAATTATACCTCCTAGATCTATTTGGTTCATACAAGTCTTGCCCTAATTGCCATTAACACTTTCTATATATAGCCTAATGACTATAGCTAATTGCAATTAGGACCCTAAACAATAATAAAGACTAAAACATGACAATAAAATTACATTAAAAACCTCTATTTTTAGTCTAAATTTGTCATAAATATATTTTGTCGAAACAAAATATATTTCTTCAACTCGAAGCTCCATTGTCTTTCTTAACTTGAACGTCACACGTCAAACCATTGTTCGAATCCATCAACTTGACTTGGCGTTGACTTTGACCGGTTAATATTGATTTTTGTTGACTTTACTAAGTTGATAATATTAGACTATTTTTCAGGTCCAACAATACTCCCCCTTAGTCTATTATTATCAACGTCTTGCATCTAGTTCAACCTCGATCTAGAAAGCATCAGTCTTAACTCATGACTCAACAATATTCCCCCTAGACTGATGCTTGCCAGATTCACTTTACTTCACCCCCCAGAAAAAAATTTAAGATGGAATTGTTGCCTATTCTGTCGCTGATTATCGTGAATCAATGGATAACCCGAAGCCTTTCGTTGTAATTCTCCCCCTCCAATGTAGACCCTCCTAATTATAGGCATAATATAAGGCTTGAACTCCAACTAGTTACCAACAGATAACCAACTTTTCACAAAGATCATTGATATTAAGGCATGCTTGATCAACTTTTGAGCCTTCTCTCCCCCACAAAAAATATAAAATGCTGATTAACTCCGTCTTGCGTTTCATAAGTAGACCAATAATCTGAAGCTTGTCATGGTGAATCTCCCCCTCAATTGTAGATCCTCCTAACATGTAGGCAAATGATAAAGGTTCGACACACCAATTATCTCACAACAAATAATTGGCTTCATCACAAACACGTTTGACTTCGTTACATACGCCCAAATCAAAATTGTCTCGGCCCATAAGAGAAACAGTTAACATCCGGCCAACTTGAACACATCATTTTTCATTTTTTTATTATACTGATCTTGGCCCAACTGATTAAACGATAACTTCCAGCCCAACAACTTTAGTTTTACTGGCCCACTGATATGACAAATAATTCTCGGCCCTAACAACTCGACCCAATGAATTTACTCAAAATACCCGGTCAAAATAATACGAAACCAACTCCAACGAATAAGGCCCAAAATTCCAACGTTAACTCCCGGTCAACAGTAATGATTAACTCAACTACACAAGCCAAATATCTTTTAAATCAACGGCTTAACCCACAATCACTTGTTTTGATATATATATATATATATATATATATATATTTTATTTTTAAAGCTTGAAAATCAACATGATATACTTGAAAAATTGGTGATTATGTCAACAGTATACTCCACCTGCTCCAACAAAAACCCAAATCGTATGACAATCTCCACAAACACCACACCCACAAACCGCCGCCCTCTCCCCACCGATCCACCCATCTTTGATGACTCCTTCTCGGAGCAATCTTCGTCCGCCGCCCCCACCACCACCGCCGTTGTCATCTCCGACCTCTCCTCCGTCTTCTCTGTACTCGATTTGAAGTCCAGATTTGAGATCTATGCTACTCGTTTTGATCTTATTCTTCTACTCTTTTTTTTGTTTTGGTTCAATTTCGACCATGGTTGATATGTTGGTGTGGATGTCGGATGAGGGTAGAGGTTTGGTGTTGATATGGTGCAGTCGACGAGTGCGGTGGTTGTGGTGATGTGGGGTGCCGGTGGGGTTTCGGTCGAGGGATGATTTGATGAAGGTGCGGGGCTGCGAGATGGTGAAGGTGGGCAAGAATGTCCGGTGAAGACAAGTTTCGGATCTGATGATGGTGACGGTGGTAGGCAGTGACGGGTAGAGTTTTTGTCGAGGGGTGCAGGTGGTAAGGGTTGGCTGCAGAGGGATGATGATACGACTGCGGTGTGTAGGTGGTACGACCGGAGATTGGCCGTGATTTGGGGTTTGGTCGAGGCTGTGGAGGTCGACGGTTGTGGTTACGGGGATAGGTAGATATGGGGTGCAGATAGTTGGGTTGCTGTTATGGTGGCTGGTGTTGGTGCGGTAGCGGGTGGGTGGCCGACAGTAGTAGGATTGAGGCGGTGGAGTGTATGTTGTGGTGGGTGGTGTTTGAGATTTCTGGTGATTCTTGTTGTTAATAATGGATGTTGTGGTTGGTGTTTTGTGAAGGTGATTTATGATGGAAACACTTAGTTTCGCTGGAAAACACAAGTTCGCCGGAAATCCAATAGTTTCGCCGGAAAAGCAGATTCGCCGGGAACTGAGAACTTTCATTCAAAACCTACCAAAATCACCTAAATATGGAGCAAACTCGCTGGATGAAGATTTGAAGGTTCTTTAGAGGCTGCCAAGAACACCAAGAACACACACACAACTGTGTGTGAGAGAAACAACTTTAAAATCAAATTTCTTGTATAAAACAGTTTGTAGATATAAAATTTGATATCTAATGTTGTAAATCTGCTATGAAATGATATAGATCTGATGAAAATCAATAAGACTGATGAACACAAAACTCAGATCTAGTTTCTCTCTCTAAGACCTCATTTTCTCTCTCTAGAATATTTCAAAATCAGTAACAAAAATCTTCAAATCAGCAATAAATATTGATTCAATTTGGCTCTGATACCATATTGTTGGTCCCAAACAGCCTTGAATCAAGTTTTTATTGAAGATTTTAGATCAAAAGATAAGAAATATATGAATATTAACAAGAACAATGAAGAACTTGATGAATAAAGATATGAACATTCAAAACCCCAAATAGATCTCATAGAATATCAAAATTATGCCTCCTAGATCTATTTGGTTCATACAAGTCTTGCCCTAATTGCCATTAACACTTTCTATATATAGCCTAATGACTATAGGCTAATTGCAATTAGGACCCTAAACAATAATAAAGACTAAAACATGACAATAAAAATTACATTAAAAACCTCTATTTTTAGTCTAAATTTGTCATAAATATATTTTGTCTAAACAAAATATATTTCTTCAACTCGAAGCTCCATTGTCTTTCTTAACTTGAACGTCACACGTCAAACAATTGTTTGAATCCATCAACTTGACTTGGCGTTGACTTTGACCGGTTAATATTGATTTTTGTTGACTTTACTAAGTTGATAATATTAGACTATTTTTCAGGTCCAACATTCACACTAATTTGTGTGTGTTGTTTTTATTGTTTTTAGGTATGACTTGGTTTTTGTTCCCTTCACTAGAATTGACAATCATCATCACAACATTACGTTTGCAGCTGGCTTGTTAGCATCAGAAAGCGCAGATTCATATAAGTGGTTACTTGCTGCTTTTTTGAAATGTTTTGGTGTAGCACCTAAAGTTGTGGTTACTGATCAAGACCCGGCCATGAAGATTGCAATTCAAGATGTTTTCCCAACTAGTAGACACCGACTATGCATGTGGCATATTATGACCAAAGTTTCATCCAAGGTCGATTTTACTTTTTGTAATGTTTTTATATATGATCTATTAAATGTGCTGTTTTCTTCAGTCCAATAAAATTACTTTTTATAACAGGTTGGACCCAAGTTATCCCAAGACGAGTCCTTTAAGCGTAAGTTGTGCGACATTGTTTGGACTGATGCTATTCAACCTGCTGAATTTGAAAAATTTTGGACTGATATAATGGTTGAGTATAACATACAATCTAACAAATGGTTGTTAGACATGTTCTTTTTGAGACAAGATTGGATACCTGCATATTATCGTCATGAACACATGTCTGGACTTATACGTACTACATCTAGGTCCGAGAGTGAAAACCACTTTTTTGGTCAGATTAGCAACACAGAGTTGTCTTTGTTAGAGTTTTTAAGTCATTTTGATATTGCTATGGAGGCTCAAAGGTTTACACGTTGTAAAATGATCACAATACACGATACACTACACCTGAGATAAAAACTAATTTTGAGTTGGAATATCAAGCTGAAAAAATTTATACGAGAGAGATATTTTATGATGTTCAATATGAAATCATTGGTGTTGTTCATGAATATATATGTAAATGCTTTGAACCGGCTGGTGACTTTGTCAAGTTTTCAATTAAGGGGTTAGATGCTAATGTCTCGGCCACCTTTGAGGTATTAATTCATTCTTTTGTGTGCTATTTATACAAAGATTTTAATGTTGTTTTTATTAAGCGTGCTGTTTTTATTATGTGTTAGATGATGTTTTCGTTATGCACAATGTTTTCATTAAGCGTGTTGTTTTTATTATGTGTGTTGTTTTCATTATGTGTGGTGCTTTCTTTATATGTGTTGTTTTAAATTAAAAATACCTCCTTTAGATTTGTGGTTTATTCTATTGTGCCGAATTTAATATATGTGTGAGGTATTAATTCATTCTTTTGTGTGATATTTATACAAAGATTTTAATGCTGTTTTCATTAAGTGTAATGTTTTCATTAAGCGTGCTGTTTTTATTATGTGTATTGTTTTTATAATGTGTTTTATCTTTCTTATATGTGCTGTTTTCATTAAGAGTAATGGTTTTTTCTATTGTGCTGTATTTAATATACATGTGAGGTATTAATTCATATTTTTGTGTGGTATTTATACAAAGATTTTAGTGCAGCACATATTGTTTTATCCATTAATGTGGTGACTTTTATATAATCATCTGTTTTTGTACTATTTTGTTATAGTTTCATAATACAACACACATATTTTTTACCTGTGCTGCATTTTGCAATTGCTATTAACTATTATGTTTTCTGATGTAGGTTCTGTTTAAAGAAAATGATATGATAATTACATGTAGTTGCAACAGATACGAGCAATACGGTTTGTTATGTCGGCATATCTTCTACGTTTTAAGAGCTTGTGGTATTAAACAGTTTCCTGAAAGATATATTATGAGAAGATGGACCCGAGATGCTGCGCCAAATAAGTCAATGCGTACTGTTATTGAGCGAGATTATGCTGGTGAGAATGTTGATTCTGTTGACAGCATTGTTCGTGATATTGCGTATAGGCATGATTATATTATCAACAAACTTGTTACAAACATGGATCAGTTAAAAATTTACTTAGAAGAAGTAAAAAAACACAAGCGAATGTGGATTCTTTACCTGTTCCTTCAGGACCAGTATCTAAGAATAAGAGGTTGGGGAATATTTTTGGTTCTGATCAGCCATCATCTATTACTTTTAGAAGACCTGTTGGAATTAAAAACAAAGGTTCGGGTTCTCATAAACGTTATAAATCTTTTCAAGAGATATTATCTTCAGAGAAAAAAATAGGGAAACAGACTAGGTGTTGTGCGATATGTGGAAAGAGCGGCCATAATCAGCGAAGTTGTACATTGAAGAATGCTGGTGGTGGTTCTGATAATGCAAATAGTTCTTGATAATTCATATTTCATATTCTTCATGTAAAAGACATCATTTATATTCTTCAATCATACATAGTTTTATAGTTGTGAATCGTTTTAAAATACAGTACAAAAAACAACACATGCTGCTACATATTCAACACATATTATGTGCCGGTTTTTTATTTTATACGTATGATGTGAATGAAATCAATTATATTCTTCATTCATACATAGTTTTATAGTTGTGTTTCATTTTTAAAAACAGTACAAAAACCTTATATTATAATACAGTACATAATACATTCAAAAAATACAGCACATGTTGCTACATATTCAGCATATATGATGTGCAGCTTTAAATTTTATACTTATGATGTAAATAAAATCAATTATATTCTTCAATCATACATAGTATTACAGTTGTGCTTCATTTTTAAATACAGTACAAAATACCTTTTATTATCGGATATCATTTCTAGTGTATACAAATAAATAAACCTATATAGAATGTAATTGTACTACATTTTGTTAGCTTATGTACTGTATTTATTAAAACCATTCAATTTCTAGCAAACCAGATATAACAACCAAAGTTGTACTACTTTTTACGGCTCTAACCATTCAAATGTATCACAAATTACAAAGTGTACTGCTTTCTGTTGCTGAAAACCAAAATAAAACATATTTTGATTATATAACTATTTCATTCAAAGGATTTCTTTAATCTTTCTTCTATTCTTTTCCTTGTTGTTTCCTTCAGTTTCTTCTTCTCAGCATCATCTTTTTTATCAAAGTTCAGTACATCAGATGCCACCATTTCCTTCGATAAGTTGATATCCGATAACAGTATTTTTGTCAGATATTTGATTCTAAGATCATACAACTCAGCATTTTGTTGATCTGACTCTTCTGAAAGACCACAGTTCCATTTCTTATGTTTACCAAAGTATGTTTCCATGTGTCGCATTGCAAAGATGCCATAATGAACAAAGTTCTTTGTAGTTCCCCATGGTAAAGTTAACCTTGCTGGATTCAATGTTTTTATTCTTTCATGCTTTTTAGGGTCTTCTTCCTTCAAGTATAGAATCATAATTGATTTCTGAAATCAGAATATTGTAAATTAGTACATAATTTTAAATTTTAGAAGATATGTTGTGCGATAAACAACATGAGCTTTAAATTACTATATTACTACCATTTTAATGCGTGCGGCTTGTTTCGGTTTGATTTTTCCCTTCATGTTGTCCAATATGTCAATTGAAGGTGTTTTGAAATCAAAACAGATGACATAAAAGGCCTATCTTGGAGAATTGGGATGAACATCATGTCTACTTCTTTAATTGAACCAAATGTTGAATCAAATAGAGTGTTTTCTACATTCATCCTGAAGTTCTGCAATGACTCAGTTTGCAACACTTTTTTACTCACATTAAAATCCCCCTACATGTAAATGATGTTTCCAAAAAAATAATTAGTTGTACTGTATTATTATACATGATAACAGTGTAGAGTATGTACTACATTATAAAACAACTATTCATGACAAGAAATGTATTTTCTAATATAGTACAACTAATTTATTCTACTGTAATTTAAATGCAGTACAATGTACATTCTATTTCAATTTAATAATGCAGCACATGCATTCTATTATAAATGCATCACATGTTGTTTAAAAATCATACCACCATATTGCATGGACAGAAGAGTCTTTTAGGTGAGTTATTTGCTCTGAATTGTTCCTCGTTGTTGAGTACAAGTGACCAGCAAGTCATGATACCGTAATGAAAATATTCATTTGGATAAAATGACTCGAAGCTTATTTTTGAGGTTTTATTTCCACTTGCAGTTTCAAAGACGAATTCCCTGCATTATTTTAACAGATAAGTTATTTTAAAAATATGTGATATTAAATGTGTTATATTATAAATCAAGATAGTCATATAATTACCAAATATCACCAATTGCTGCAAATATATATTGTGCTACAAGTTCTTCATCTTTGTGCCTTTTAAGATTCATTTGCACAACACGCTCTTTAAATGGCGATCTTAGAGCTTCAGACAACTTTGTTATGCGTGTTGTTTTTTCTCTTTTTTCTTCTCCTTCTTCAGCTCTTGTAGCTATATCCTTTTCTACTTTTTCATCGGTGAAAGTAGATTTCTCAACCGAATTCTCTTGTACATGAGTTTCCAATTGATGATCATTTGTTTGCAAGAATTGTACTGTTTTTAAAACATTCTCAACATCATCTTCATCTTGTTTTCTAATCTCCTCCCGTCCATCTGCCTCATCATTTCCTTCACCGTAAACTTTTTCTTTCTCAATAATTTATGATAAACCAGTTGAATTCTCGATATTATCTCCATCTAAAACTTTTTCTTGTTCTTTCCCTTCTTTATCTACGTCCTCTTGATGTGATGTTTTCTCCTGTACATCCACATTGTTTCCTACTTGATCTAAATCTTCTTTTACTTTATTATCAACATTTAAATAAGCTTCTTTCATGATGATTTCTCCATCTAAAACATCTACATCTTCTCTTTCTGTATCCACATGTTCTTTTTCTTTATTCTCTTCATCTAAATCAACTCCCTTTTTTATGTTTTCTCCATCTCCATCTGCACTTCTTTCATTTTATTTTCTTTTCCTTTTTTTGATATTTTGTTAGCTTTGACATCCATCCTTCTAAAGCATTGAATATTTCATCATTTGAATCATACTTTGCAATGCATTCTTCGATTAAATGATCAACACCCTCAACAAATTCATCAAGATCATTTGTTTTTTTCCTTATAAGATATGCCCACTCCTAAGATCAAAGAAAAAGTATACATAGTTAAATGCAGTACAATGTACATTCTATTTCAATGTAAATCGTGGCTTATAATACTGAATATTTAAATGCAGTACAATGTACATTCTATTTCAATTTAATAATGCAGCACATGTTGTTTAATATAGTAGTGTGTTACACATGCAGCACATTTCCAATGTGCTGCAATTGTAAATGCAGCACAATGTACATATCATAATGCGACACAATGTACATATTATTAGATTATCATATAAAATGTTAATAAAAATAATAGATAGTTTTTATAAGAATACATATACCTTTTCATTCCTTGGATGTACTGGTTGGCTGCGTAACTAAAGTGATACATAAGCAGACAATCCTTCTAGGGAACCAGTTGCTTCTTGAAAGGATGACTGTTTCTCCCAATCATCATTTGTTGGTATTATGTCATCCAGTTCATTACTTGCTATATTATCAATCTTCTGTTGTGTTGGAGATGGGAACAATTGATCATCATCACCCAGTTTTATTTCTTCTTCAACCTCTGATATTTTATCAAAGTTCAGCTCAACATCTTTCATAATAGCTACCTTTATCTTGAGCTTCAGCCTTTCGTTTGGTACAGATTTAACGATGCTCAATTTCATTTTTTCTGGTTGCTCACTTCTTTTCTTCTTTTTAGACTCTTGTTGCACATGTGCTGGATCTTCTTCATCCCTCAACATTTTTCCTACTTTTATAACTTTTCTTTGTTCTTCTTTGTCCTTCACCACCCTTGCTACCACGTCATTTTGTAAACCTTGTTTCTCAGCACGATCCATAAGAGTTTCGGATGTATTATATGATATTGTGGGGATCCTTTTCTCTTTACAGTTGCTTCTTTTGTACGAGTCATATGCATATACCAACTGTTAAAAGATTATTTATATGTTAGTACACTGTACTAGATTCAAAAATGATAGGTGTATATAGTATGACGTACCGTAAGAATTGTAGCAGGTCCATTGTAGTGTTGAATTCCATTCCATTTTCTTTTTGTTTTGTTTTAACATGTTATTATATATGAACACCAATCCAATGATTTTATATCTCTTCCTTTTACTAATGATGTGAAAAACTCCATGTTTACTTTTGATCCTTGTGTCATCCTCAACAAAACTGTAACAAATACTACTAGGAAGTTGATTTGGAATAACCGTCCTGAATCATTTGATGATTTGACTTTTTTAATAACTTCAGCTACAGAAGGCAAACGAATTCCATGAAATTGACTTTTAAATTCTGCTACAACAGGATCTCTTCCTGTAGGCTTATTTATTTCAGTCACTTTTATGTTTCCCATTGGGATTCCAACAACTTCATGCATTAGTTCTCGTGTTATCTTTATAACGTGTGAACCGACATTCAAGTTGTTTGTGTCTGGATCATAGTTTAATATCAACCAAAATGCTAGGTTAGAAGGTAGACATTTTATGCAGTAGGAGTTTATGCTCCCAAATCCCATAGCTTCAACAGCCTTCTGTTGTGCTTTCGTTAGGCTCTCAACTAAATTACAAAGGCTTTTGGTGGGTTTCGTATCCGCAGCCTATTGTTTTCTTCAAATTCCAAAAATGGTTTTAATGCCTTGTTTGTATTCGTGAGGCTTTTCTTAGATACAGACTCTTTTATTGATTTCAATGGTTTTTGAAAATCATCATCAGAAACAGTCGGCTGTGATATCACAATAGTTGTAGATAGTTTATACCATTAGCAATTGCATCACTGTTTTTTGTAAATAATATAGTACATGTGCAACACAGAAATCTAACCTATAACATTAAAACCTACCTAAAAGTATACTACATATCTGTTGAAATACAGCACAACATGTGCAAAATATGATGTACAAGTACATAATGGTGTTCATGCATGTACAGGTACAACCAATTTTATAATACCAAGAATACAGCACATTCATGACAAACCTATGTTCATACATAAAATTGCAAATCAAGTTTAGAATACAGTACATATCTGTTGAAATACAGCACAACATGTGCGTATAGTGTACATATCTGTTGAAATACAGCATAACATGTGCTGTGCGATTTTAGAATATAGTACATATCTGTTGAAATACAACACAACATGTAATATCTAGAAACATAATAACACAACCTCAATAAATATCAATGTTATAATGCATATAGTGCATATAACATGATATATGCATGAGATGTTTAGAATATAGTACATATCTGTTGAAATACATCACAAAATATGATGTACAAGTACATAATGGTTTTCATGCATGTACAGGTACAACCAATTTTATAATACCAAGAATACAGCACATTTATGATAAACCTATGTTCATACTTATAAAATTACAAATCAAGTTTAGAATGCAGTACATATTTGTTGAAATACAGCACAACATGTGCGTATAGTGTACATATCTGTTGAAATTATAATGCAGTACATTAATGATAGAAAATCCATGTTCATACTTATAAAATTACAAATCAAGTTTTGAATACAGTACATATATTAAAATCCATTTGAAATTATAATGCAGTACATTAATGATAGATGCATCGACTTGGAAACATAATAACCCAATTTTAATATATTTTAATGTTATAATGAAGGATAAAATGCAGTACATATATGAATATCACAACATATCCATTTGATTTCGTTTGAAAATACTACATTAATCAAGTTGTAGAATATAGTACACTTACCGCTGCTATGAATCGTTGATTTCTTCTTCATTTTAGGTCGTTTTGATTCTATTTTTCAACAAAAAACATAGAATCAGTACTATAACTTCAATAATTTAATGGATTTCACAAATAATTTGAAGAACTTACTTGATTTCGATTGTGGAATGACGATGCGTGAGAGGAATAGACAGAAGAAGAGTTTCGAAACCGTATATTTGTGTTTTTCTATTTTATATTGTCAAATTACCATAATGTCCTTTTATTCCTATATTTGATTTAATTACTAGAAATACCCTTAACATGTAATTAGTGGCTGAAAATGTTTCTTATATTTCTTAAGGAAAATATTATTCTTAGGGGAACTTTCCCATATATATATATATATATATATATATATATATATATATATTATATATATATATATATATATATATATATATATATAATATAT
This sequence comes from Flaveria linearis, assembly GCA_024085815.1. Classification (NCBI taxonomy): domain Eukaryota; kingdom Viridiplantae; phylum Streptophyta; class Magnoliopsida; order Asterales; family Asteraceae; genus Flaveria; species Flaveria linearis. The sequence continues at coordinate 41,907 of JABSNV010000232.1, forward strand.
TATATATATATATATATATATATATATATTATAGATATATATATATAGATATATATATATATATACATACATACATATATATACATATATATATACATATATATATACACATATATATACATACATATATATACACATATATATACACATATATATACACATATATATACACACACACACACATATATATACATATATCCATATATACATATTTATATATATACACATATATATACATATACACATATATACACATATATATACATATATATACACATATATATACACATATATATACATATATATATGTATGTATGTATGTATGTATGTATATGTATATATATAGTAGTATTGATTTCTCGTATATTTAAACACGAGGGACACAGACATATATATAATTATATATAGTTTATTTGAGTATGCTATTATTATATACCTATATCTATATATTTTAGCCAACTAAACGCTCGCGTTTGTTTCTTATTTTTATATGTTTTACCCATACTCATTTGTACCTTAATTTACATATATACACACATGTATATATTTATCATAATTCCCACTACAAGAAAACCGAGCAATAGGGGCGACGTTTTTAGCGGCGACATGCAGCATTAGCGGCGACAATCAATAGCGGCGACTTATTAGCGGCGACAAGTCGCCGATATTTCTTCCAATCTGTTTCAGTTGTACTGAACTTGATCTGGCCGTTCATTAAAAAGAAGATCCAACGGCGAGGGTTTATTCGTACAAGAAGCAATAGCGGCGACACTATTAGCGGCGACATGTCGCCGCTATTGCTTCTGATCTGAGATAACCCATCGATTTCCCTCCTCATCTTCATTCTTCCCTCCAACTCCACACCACCGATTTTCAGGCATTTTCAGGCGATTTCCGGCCACCCCACCGTCACCATTGTCACCATTGTCACCATTGTCACCGGAGGTTGCTCCCCAACACCCCACCCTCACCACCTCGCGGATCGGCGACCCAACACCCCACCGACACCACCTAGCCATCGGCCTCCCTCACCACTCCACCGGAGCCGCCTCCCATCTGCCGGAGCCACCATCACCGCCACCTCTAAGTGTCGTTTGAGTTTCTTGAGGTAATTTGTTTTTATTTTATTTTATGTTAAGTGAATCACTAACTTAGTTTCTTGATGTTATTTGGTTGATCTTGGTTTTGTGTGTTGTATAAAGCATATATATTGTTGTACAAGTTGTTTGATCTCGTGGTATATACTGAATATTGTTGTACAAGTTGTTTGATCTCGTGGTAAACTAGTTGTTGAAACGGTTGAAAATTGTTTATATGGTGTTATTTAGTTAGTTGAGAATTGATTAAAAATTGTTTAGATATTTTTTAAGGTAATTGAGATATTTAGAGTTTATGCTTTGTTGATGAATGTATTTATGTATTTTGTAGGTTAGAAATAAATGGATTTGGGTATTTTGCTAGTTAGTTGATTAAAAATTAATTGGGTATTTGATATTTGGAAGTTAGTTGATATTTGGTAGGTTAGAGATTATTTTGAAGCAATTACTAAGAAAACCAAAAGAAACGTGATATTAGTTGAACCAATTATTGTATGTTATAATCGTTTACGTTTCGTGACTTCATTCTAATCATCACGAGCTTAGAAATACCCGCCCGAAATTGATTTAGTAATTAATTTCGGGTTGTCCCCGTTTTGGGACTGCTTTTTCAATATTTTATCTCATTTAGGATATGAATGTGTATTACATATTGTTTGTTTAAGAAAAATTTGGTCATTTTCTCTTTGCTCCTCGGGTATATATTTCTATATACTTGGGAGGTAAGAGGAAATGCTGCCGAATTTTTCTTAAACAAACAATTATGTAATACATGTTCATATATGAGATAAAGTATTCAAAAAGTGGGTATAGCAGCCTACCCATTGGAATTCTCAATCTACTGTCCTACTTTTAGTTTGATAAATAATGTATCGGTGGAAAATGATTTATTAGTTGTGTTATTTGATAAATAATGTTGGATATAATGATATAAACTTAACTTAACCGTTGCTAAATCGTCTTGTGTTTGAAGCTGCTATTGAGATATTTTTCTAATTTTTTCTTTTAGAATTTATGCTAATTGTTTGCATATTTTAAATTAGTTGTGTTAATTATTAGGTTTTACTTGTATGAATTATGCTATAATATTAGTAATTTGGTATGAATTGTATGAATTATGTTAATTGTATGAATTATCATGTTAATTATATAAATCTTTTGTACTTTAATTTGGCTGAACAAAATTAGTTAGTTATTATGAAAAACAATTGTAATAATGTATATTATCATTTGACTTTTATAGTAATTCGTTATTGTTTATATTAGTAGGTTTTAGGGTTTCGGTAAGATTCATTCTGATAATCACGAGCTTAGTAATTCCTTTTTGTTCGAGTTTTGTGGATAATTTTTCATCCACTTAAATCCTAATATATTTTGCAGTTCCATAATCATGCCTATCGATAAAAGTTGGCTTCTTAATCCGAATCGTAGATCACCTGAGTATCAACAAGGACTTAGCTCTTTTATAGATATGTGCGAAAAACTTGTGGACAGTTATGGCCAGATTCGATGTCCATGTATGAAATGTCAGAATACGGTATTATTAGGATGGGTTAAAATGAAATATCATTTAGAAGTATGGGGCATGTGTCGGTCGTACAAGGGTTGGATCTATCACGGTGAAAGTTTAATTCCTGAAGTTGTAGTTGTGGAAAACGTTGCGCCAACAAACGAAATGGCTGACGTTATCGAAGACGTTATGGAGGAGAGTAGCGGTCTCCATGAGCAGAGTAGTGGTCTCCATGATGTTTTTGAGAACTTGTTAGAAGAAGTTCAATCAGAATTATATCCGGGTTGTGCTAAGTTTTCTTCACTTGATTTTTTAGCAAAGCTTATGCATATCAAGGTGAAGAATAAATGGACTAATAGCTCATTTGATGAGCTTCTTGAGTTGTTACAATCTTCACATCCTGAGGGTAATAAAATCCCATCTTCTCATTATGTAGCAAAAAGGACATTAAAAAAGATTGGTTTACGATATGAGTCGATACATGTGTGCAAATATGATTGTGCTCTTTTCTGGGGAGAAAACCTTTTGTTAGAAAAATGTCCCGTTTGTAATGAGAGTAGGTGGGTTGATACAAATACAAAGGGCAAGAAGTTACCTCACAAGGTGTTACGATGGTTTCCTTTAACCCCGAGACTACGACGATTGTATTCTTCAAGGCACACGGCAAAAGATATGATTTGGCATAGTACCGGACGATCAGAAGAGGGTACGATGCGACATCCTGTTGATGGTACCTCATGGAAAGATTTTGACATAAAGTACCCGACCTTCTCAAGGGAACCGCGAAACGTTCGCCTAGGGCTTGCAGCCGACGGTTTTAATCCATTTGGTAACATGAGTTCGACTCATAGCACGTGGCCGGTTGTACTCACCACATACAATCTGCCTCCATGGTTATGCATGAAAGAGTCATCATTTATGTTGTCATTGTTGATTCCTGGTCCTAAATCACCGGGGAAAGACATGGATGTGTTTCTTAGGCCGTTGGTGGATGAGCTTAAGCAGTTGAGGGTGTCAGGCGTACGTACTAAAGACGCGGCGACAAACACGTTCTTTACAATGAAAGCGGCGTTGTTATGGACTATAAACGACTTTCCAGCTCGTAGTAGTTTATCTGGTTGGAGCGGGCAGGGTTACAAAGCATGCCCGACTTGTAACGAAGACACTCCTTCTATGCGTGTTACAAATAAAGTTGTATATGTTGGTCATCGGCGATTCTTAGATGCTAACCATGAGTGGAGAACAAGTTTAGAATTTAACGGAGAACCCGAGATCAGAGCCCCTCCGAAAAAGTTTAATGATACAGACATAGAAGCACAAATTAGTCGTCTACGCCATCGTTTGCCGGGTAAACATCCCGATTTTGGAGGTGTAAAATCAAAGCGGGAGGAGTTTGAGTTGAACTGGTCGAAACGAAGCATATTTTTTGAACTTGAGTATTGGTCTTCTCTGCAGCTAAAACATAACCTAGATGTGATGCATATCGAAAAAAATGTGTGTGACAGTTTGTTGGGTACTCTTCTAATGAATGAAAAGAGCAAAGATACGCCAAATGCACGCGTTGACCTGAAAAATCTAAATATTCGAAGTAGGCAGTGGTTGGAGAAAAAGAATGGCAAGTGGTATAGTCCACATCCAAAATACTCATTGAGGATCAGTGATCGAAAGTTATTTTGTGAGTTTATAAAGGATGTTAAATTGCCTGATGGGTTCGGATCTAATATCAGGAAGAGAGTGGTAGATAACAATACTAATATTACTGGGTTGAAATCTCATGACTGTCATATTCTCATGCAGCGTTTAATACCGATTGGGGTTAGATGCTTTTTGACCAAAGATACTTATACACCAATAGTTGATCTTTGTACGTTTTTTAAGCAACTCTGCTCAAGAACACTATTGGTCGAGGATATGAAGAAAGCTAAGGATGCCATTCTTATAATATTGTGCAAGTTAGAGATTATGGTTCATTTAGTTTTGCATTTACCTGATGAAGCGATTCGTGGTGGTCCTGTATGTATGAGATGGATGTATCCGTTTGAAAGATATATGAAAAAACTAAAAAATTATGTCAGAAACAAAGCAAGGCCAGAAGGTTGTATAGCTGAAGGTTATGTTGCTGAAGAAGCTCTATCATTTTGTTCGAGATACCTTCGAGATGTTGAGACTCAGTTTAATCGCCCTGACAGAAACGAGGATGTCATTATCTAAAAAAGAAACGTGTATGCATTTGAGTCTAAATGTCGTCCGGCTAGTGCAACAAAGATGAAATACCTTTCTCCAAGTGAAAAGTTTAAGTTAGAATGGTTTGTGCTCGATAGCTGTCAAGAAGTCAGAGATTATATGAAGTAAAGTTTCCTATCTTTAACTTTGCATCATTAATTAAATATATTTCATTGTCACTTATTGTATATTTTTATCAATATTATAGTGAATTTAAATCCGTATGTCCACATGAGGATATTAAAATCAAATTTCCATCATGGTTCCTCGAGAAGGTAATCTATATCTAACACGTGTTACTATATATTTGTTAGGTATTCCATATATAACACGTGTTAGTCAATATTTTCTTAGGTTTATTCGATGAAAATACAAAATTCTCCGAAATTTCATTCAGAGTTGTATGCTCTTTCAATGGGTGCGGATGTAAATGCCTATAGTTATACTGCTTGCATAGTCAACGGTGTTAGGTTTATGGTAGTTGATCGTGACGCGCAACGCACAACGCAAAACTCCAGTGTTTTAGTGGAGGGAGAGAATGGTGAGAAATATTATGGGCAACTTGAGGAGATTATTGAATTACATTATGCAAATGGGTATTCAACTGTCCTATTTCATTGCAAATGGTTTGATACTCGAAGGGGCGTTTCATACGACAATAATATCATTAGTATCAACACAGAACGTGAATGGGACAAAGACGATCAACTCATATTTGCCTCTCAAGCTAAACAAGTGTTCTACATCCGAGAACCTTCTCGAAGAAATCAAAACAATAATCACTGGTGGGTCGTCGAGAATGTTAATCATCGAAAAATTTGGGATCGCCCTACAATCAATGATGGTGTCATGGAGAACATTCAAAATGTTGACAATGACTTGACAGAAGATCTTGACGTTGTTCACAACCACTCTTCATCTAATAGCATACTTTTCATTGACTTCACACAATACTTTCATAACATACCTACTCATGTCACCGAAGACGAGACTCCAAGTGAAGTTAATCCGCCAACTGTTACCGCTGAAGAGGTGTTTGAAGACGAGGATGATTATGATGAGGACGATTCTGATTATGACACCGAAGAGTCTGACGAAGATACTGAAGTATATGAGGGTGACTCTGATTGAAACATTTGTTAGGATTTGTATATGTATTTATTTATTTAAACCTTTGTTTGTATTTCATGTTGTACTACAAAACTTTCTTCTTATTTTAACATTATGTTCTGAATCTTATATTTCAATACATGTTTTCATTGTGGATTGTTCTCGTATACCTTATGGCTGATGTGATGAGTCACGGAGGTGATGGCGCGGGGGATCCACCACTTCCTCCATTTGACACTCATGGGAGTCACGCGTTAGACGGTAATGGTTATTATAATTAATTTATATACTATGTTTATTCAATTATTATTAATATATGATGCAATCAATGATTTTTTAATCTGATTACAGGCACGCCTTCTCGTAAAACAAGAGGCAAGGCGAAAAATAAGAAATTGCAGCAAGAGCTAGCTAAAAAGGGAGGACCTTTATTTCTACCCTTTGATAGAGCTGCCACGTATACCCCCGTTGGCGAACTTAATGATATGTTTGTTCGCGAGGTGGGGATATACATGGAAGCTAATTTACCTTTTAATGTTCGTTCGTATGAAAATCTTTCCGATGCTCAGAAGAATGCTTTGGAAGAGCATATGGCGGTAAAATTTTATAAGTTATATGTTTGTTATTCATTTTTACATAAATAACTTTTATTTTGTTGAACTTAAATGTAGCGATGCTTTGACTTTGATGAGATATTACGAGATCGTGAGCGCGCACAGATAGAGGGTGGAATCCGTGTGGTGTTTCTCAAACGATTTAGAGATCGAAAAAATGTGGCAAAAAAACATTTTGATCGGGTTGGAGGCTACGATAATGTAGAACAAGCAAGGGTCAATCCTCCAACAGGAATGAATCATGATAATTGGAACAAAACCGTTGACTATTTTATGAGTGACGCATATAGGAATGTGTCAAGTTCAAACAAATCAAATCATCAACAACAAATATATACAAACCGTGGGGGGACTGCTTCATATAGTAGTTATTGTTATAAGCAGGTAATGATTTAAATTTATATATTTGTGTATTATATATTAGTATTTTTTAATATATAATATACTTTTTAAAAACAGAATAAAAGCAGACTTGAAACGTTTCATGATGCTCATACTGGTAAAGATGGGACATTTGATAGCGAGGTAGCAGAGCAACAATATGTAAGTATTTCTTAAAAGTATAATTTTTAAATATATATTTATGTATGTATAAATATGTTGATATATTTTTGTTAATTAATACAGAACCAATTAAAGGAAAGGTTTGATGAGCTAAGTCAAACCCAAAATCAAGAAAGTGGATCATCAACGCTGAATGAAGTCGATATCTTTGAGTCGGTGTTGGGACAACGGCGTGGACATATTCGGGGGATTGGGCGTAAACCATTTTCATCTGCAGGGACGAGTTCTTTTGTTCATGATCATGAACAAACTCCTCAGTCGTTTATACAGGTAAGTGCATCATAGTTGGATGTGTTAAGTTCATCATAGTTCACTTAGGTTTATTATGACTTTTTATCCCTAAAATAGACTTTAATTATCTAAGTTTAGCTTAAACGGGTCAAAATGGGTGAAAACAACATGATTTGAGTTAAAACGGGTCAAAATGAGTTAAACTTGGATGTGTTAAATTCATCATAGTTCACTTAGGTTTATTATGACTTTTTATCCCTAAAATAGACTTTAATTATCTAAGTTTAGCTTAAACGGGTCAAAATGGGTGAAAACAACATGATTTGAGTTAAAACGGGTCAAAATGAGTTAAACTTGGATGTGTTAAATTCATCATAGTTCACTTAGGTTTATTATGACTTTTTATCGCTAAAATAGACTTTAATTATCTAAGTTTAGCTTAAACGGGATAAAATTGGTGAAAGCGACATGATTTTGTGTTTAAATGGGTGAAAATGACTTAAAGTTGGATGTGTTTAGTTAATCATAGATCCCTTAGGTTTATTATGACTTTTTATCCCTAAAATAGACTTTAATTATCTAAGTTTAGCTTAAACGGGTCAAAATGGGTGAAAACAACATGATTTGAGTTAAAACGGGTCAAAATGAGTTAAACTTGGATGTGTTAAGTTCATCATAGTTCATTTTGGTTTTTTATGACTTTTTATCCCTAAAATAGACTTTAATTATCTAAGTTTAGCTTAAACGGGTCAAAATGGGTGAAAACAACATGATTTGAGTTAAAACGGGTCAAAATGAGTTAAACTTGGATGTGTTAAGTTCATCATAGTTCATTTTGGTTTTTTATGACTTTTTATTGCTAAAATAGACTTTAATTATCTAAGTTTAGCTTAAATGGGTCAAAATGGGTGAAAACAACATGATTTGAGTTAAAACGGGTCAAAATGAGTTAAACTTAGATGTGTTAAGTTCATCATAGTTCATTTTGGTTTTTTATGACTTTTTATTGCTAAAATAGACTTTAATTATCTAAGTTTAGCTTAAACGGTAATGTTTGGGTGAAAACAACATGATTTGAGTTAAAACGGGTCAAAATGAGTTAAACTTGGATGTGTTAAGTTCATCATAGTTCACTTAGGTTTATTATGACTTTTTATCGCTAAAATCGACTTTAATTATCTAAGTTTAGCTTAAACGGGATAAAATTGGTGAAAGCGACATGATTTTGTGTTTAAATGGGTGAAAATGACTTAAAGTTGGATGTGTTTAGTTAATCATAGTTCCCTTAGGTTTATTATGACTTTTTATCCCTAAAATTGACTTTAATTATCTAAGTTTAGCTTAAACGGGTCAAAATGGGTGAAAACAACATGATTTGAGTTAAAACGGGTCAAAATGAGTTAAACTTGGATGTGTTAAGTTCATCATAGTTCATTTTGGTTTTTTATGACTTTTTATCCCTAAAATAGACTTTAATTATCTAAGTTTAGCTTAAACGGGTCAAAATGGGTGAAAACAACATGACAACATGATTTGAGTTAAAACGGGTCAAAATGAGTTAAACTTGGATGTGTTAAGTTCATCATAGTTCATTTTGGTTTTTTATAACTTTTTATTGTTAAAATAGACTTTAATTATCTAAGTTTAGCTTAAACGGTAATGTTTGGGTGAAAACAACATTATTTGAGTTAAAACGGGTCAAAATGAGTTAAACTTGAATGTGTTAAGTTCATCATAGTTGTTTTAGGTTATTATGACTTGGATGTGTTAAGTTCATCATAAGTGTGTTTGTTTAACATCATTAATTGACACTTCATATACTTAGCCAAGATATAAATGTATATTTTGTTTTTGTAGGAGCAAATTTCAAGTCTATTTCAAAACGCGCAATTTATGTCACAAATGACGCAATTAATTGCTTCGCAAAAGGCTCCAAATCAAGTCGAAGAAGAGGATTCAGACGAGGGGGATGAATAGCATGCTTATTATTGTATGACATTGCGTAATCTAGATTTTAAGCTTTTAAACATGACTTAATTATCTATGTATGATTGGATGATATTTTGTACGTAATCTAGATTGTAGTTTATGTATAATTTTATGATATTGTGTAGTGTAATCTAGATTTGATAAACATAGGTTTATTTTGGCTGGAAAACAGGATTTTCAAAAAAAAAAAAAAAAAAAATTAAAAAAAGACCATTAGCGGCGACATATGTCGCCGCTAATAGTCGCAAAATACCATTAGGTGGCGACAATTATTAGCGGCGGTTTTTTGGTCAATAGCGGCGACACTTTTAGCGGCGACTTATTAGCGGCGACTTTTTGGTCAATAGCGACGAACTTTTAGTGGCGACTTATTAGCGGCGACAAGTCGCCGCTAATAGTAATAGCGGCGACACTGAGGGGTATTAGCGGCGACACTGAGGGGGATCCCCAAGCATATATATTTCTATCATTTTTAAATACACACTCAATTACATATATACGTTCAAACCCACACACATATATACAATCAAATACACACACACAATCTATATGGCATCCACAGTACTAATACACATATTTCACACCATCGACCCACACCCCGTTACATATTCTACACACACTAACACACACACAGAACTCACAAAGCACACATTGTGTATACAAACCAACACCCACACTATCTATCTATATATATAGATACATATATATATATATATATGTATATATATATATAAACTAACACACACACATTTCTTATAAACTAAACACATACACACCTCACACACACAATTCACTAAACACACAAAAGTCACGCACACACACTGTCTCCCACACATGAATCACACACACTTTAGATAACACATTAAAACACACATAATATATATATATATATATATATATATATATATATATATATATATATATATATTACTGCACACACACACACTAGATACAAACATATATACACACACACCATGTCACAAAACACACAAACACACACCTAAACACCATCGAACACATATATACACACACTGTAGATTACGAACACACGTATAATCGCGACGAACACCACCGTACACCTCCGAAACCACCCGAACCCAGAAGACAAAACTGAACACGATGAAACAAAATAAACCGGGACGAAAACTGAACACGTACCTGCGGTATGCGTTGCGGAGGGACGACATTGAATGAAGACGGCTCGATGATGGTTGTTCGACCACGACAACGGTATTATTTTGCACACGATTAGTTGCACTGATAAACGAGTGGTATCAGAGCTTTGGCTCGTTTAACACATGATTAGTTGCACTAATAAACGATCTGCAGTTGGTTTTTTTTCTTCCAAGATTACTGTTTCCATTTTTTGGTTCTCGTGTGGGATTGAATCAAGCAACAAAAAGAGATTTAAGATTTTTTTTTGGAAATTATGCCTTAAAAAAAGGAATACTTTTTGGTGCAACTGGACTCCACGTAAGAAGAATAAAAGGGAAGTCAGCAAATGCTTTTTTTGTCCTGGAGTCTGCGAAGAAAAAAGAGAACAGTTAATTTGTTTATTTTTTTTATTGTTGTTGTTGAGGGATGCACGAAAGGGTTTGGTGAAAAACTCTTGGATTCGTCGGGTAAAGGTTAGGGTTTTGTGTTTTCTTTCAAATTTCTATTTTTGACGGATTATTATCAACTATTTGGGGAACCGTGTTTTGTGAAAGAAAACTATATCTGGGTTTAGATTTGTCTGCAAAGGTTTTTTGTAGAAGCAAATCGGTTAATTGACAGTATTCAATAGAACGGTCATCAAGTTCAGGCCCGTGCCATTGCTGTGTATGTTCATTGTTTCGATTTGCTTATTGTTTACTGTTGAAGATGGCTAAAGACGGGAAGGTTGTGATCGAAAAATTTAACGGTTCTGATTTTAGTTAGTGGAAAATGCAAGTAGAAGCATTGTTATGTCAAAAGGACTTGGATATGGTACTAGAAGAAAAACCTGCGAAAATAGAACAAACTGATTGGGAATCAAAGGACAAGAAGGCTCGTGCAGTTATTACATTAGCTTTGACAAAAAAATGTTACTTTTAATGTCATTAAGGAAACAACGGCTCGTGGTATGATGACTGCTTTATCAAATATGTATGAGAAACCGTCTGCGGTGAATAAGGTGTTTTTGATTCGGGAGCTGGTGAACACAAGGATGAAAGAAGGGAGCTCAGTGATTGCTCACATTAACAACCTAAATTCAATCTTAACAAGACTTGTATCTGTTGGAATTAAGTTTGATAATGAAGTTCCGGCTTTACTGTTGTTATCGTCTCTGCCTGATAGTTGGTCTGGAACTGTGACTGCAATTTCAAGTTCTGTGGGGACTAAGTGTTACACTCTTAATGGTATTCGAGATCTAATTATGGGCGAAGAAGTCAGAAGAAGGAACTTGGGTGAATCATCTAATAGTGAACTACTAATGTTGGCAGGGGTCAGGGTAATAACGGGAACAGTGGGGGTCGGGGAAGAAGCTCATCTAAACCTAGGAAGAATGTGAAGTGTTGGAGCTGCAATGAGGTAGGACATGTTAAGAGTCAATGTCAAAATAAAAAAGAATTGAACACTGCTGCTGGGGATGTTTCTGATGATGATGCATTGATACTCGGTATGGAAAACAGTGTGGACTCTTAGATCATGGATTTCGGGGCTTCGTTTCACGCCATGGACAATGGGGAAACGATGATGAATCTGAAACATGGTGAATTTGGAAAGGTACGATTAGCCAATGACGAGATACTTGAGGTAGCGGGCATGGGTGATATTGATCTGGTTACTTCATTGGGTACTACATGGAACCTAAAAATGTCAGGGTGATTCCCGGGCTGAAGAATAAACTGATTTCAGTTGGTCAGCTGGATGAACAAGGACTGGAAGTGAGGTTTAATGGTGGTAAATGGAGAGTAATCGATGGTAATCTAGTTATTGCTCGTGGTATGAAGCGTGGGTCATTATATATGGTTGAGGTACCTGTTGAAGGATGTATGACCGTCCCGGTTAAGCACGACAAAATCCGGTTCGCTAAATCTAGTGCTAAGAGAGTTCATTTTGCAAACATGAAGTCTGGAGGAGGGATGTTAGGTGAACGATTTCAAAAGTCTAAACCATTCAGGGGATTCGGTGACAGTGGGAGCACGAGACGTGTTTCAGGTACAGTTACAAAGAACCATTGGGTTCTAAAGACTACGACTGAAAAATTCTCTCATGGTGATTGTTTGCTAAATTTGTAGAGTAATGGTGATGCTCGGTGTATCTTTGAATCCGTTGGAATGTCCAAACCGGTTAAGATGGAGGATGAGTCATTAGCGGGACTAGCCAACACTGAGTTGGAGCTCAGGGGAGCTTCAACTGGCCCTTCTGGTACTTGATGATGAGGGGCCGCTGCAACTAGGAGATGTGATAAAGTCTTAGCTTGTTCTTTCACAACTGGAGGCTTGGAAGACTTGTTTAAAGATTACTAAAGTTACTGGACGACTGGGTTGCTTTGTACTTGAATGGTGGGCTAGAATTTATCGCAAAGCGTTCAAGTGGGAGATTGTTGGGTTTGTGAAGGCTTTAGGCTTGGGCCCATGTTTGGTTTTCTTGTTCATTAAGTTGTTAACCCTAATTAGTCTCTATATATACCCTGTCATGTATTTGTAATCTTTGTACTGAGCAAATAAAGAAAACCCTAGTTGCAGCCCGTGGACGTAGGTCACATTGACCGAACCACGTTAAATCCTTGTGTCGTTTATTGTTCTATTTTCTACGTGATATTCGTTTGTGCGTGTTCGTGTGTTGGTTCCGCTGCGCCGCTATGATCCCTTTACGGGATCTTCCTTCTTCTTGCCGCTGGCGACCTTGGTGGTTTTTGGTTCTGCCGCCCGCCTTGGTTGTTTCTTTACTTAAAGAAACTGTACCTTTTATTACTTATAACCCAACTTGAGTTTTATTCATATAGAAAATCTAAATTCTCGTATAGAAGTCGGCTAGTTATAGGAGGAAGCAAGCACACCAATAACTGGTTGGTAGAAAATTTTAAGAAATGAATCGAGCATCAACAGCAGCAGCAACAGCAGCAACAACAAGTTGCTCATAACCACGGGTACAAGACCACCTCCAAGTTTTCACCTATCCTCCATTTATCCATTAATCACTTGGATTCGATCTCATCTTCGTTGCAATCTTCACAGATAGACAAGTCAAGTCAATCTCCTGATCGATGAATTTCAGGAGCATGGAGGAATTCTGGCTTTTCTACATGGAATAAACACTCCAAAGCAGCCACAAGATGATGTCCTTTATATGTGATTTCAAGATGTTTGATTTCATGCTCAGCTATCAGATGGATAGAGAAATCAAAAGACCTGTCTTGCACCTATATTGATCCATACGTTTCTTTCCAACTCACTGATTAAATTAAATAAACATATGTTATGTCATAATAACATTATCATATTCTATCCTATCCTATTCCTTCCTTGCTTTGCTCTTCAATACTCTCTTTGTTCTTGTGTGTGTGTTTGAAGTGAAATTGAGGTGATTGCTCAGTTGCAAATATAACTGATCCTTCATTTTTAGCCACTGATTCGTTAAGTTAGTTTTGCTTCCTAATTAATTCCTAGTCTGTTTTTGTTAACCAATACCCAACTGGTCTATGATAAAACACTATAGTTTATGCCAATACTTACATCAAATGTGATTCGTATTAACCCTACACACTTAAAATAAAGTTAATTGTGGTAGCGTTAGTATAGTTGCAATATTTGTCAATGCCACACCATATAATTGATGCTCACTTTATACATATTGCCATTTAGATAATTCTTTAGAACGATCTACCTAAATATACAACATTCTTATATTTACAAGGATAAAACCTTGTCTGTCATGCACCAAAATGTCTTGTTTTGATTGACGGTGATGCTTGGTTTACTATAAAGCCTTCATCCCATAAAATTCCAGATTAATCTCTTAACAAAACCATTTCTATTACAAGTATGCAACAAAAATTTTAACATGCATATATAATACCAACCAATATCGTTTGTGAACCAGGGAAAGCTTTATATCTTGAATTGTTTCTACCTAAACATGGTTAACTACGAACTCCCCTTTCACATAGCCAAACATCCAAAACTCAATGGTCTTGAGGCCATGAATTCTTTATATCTTAGTATGTCTCAGATGACCAAATAATGTGAAATTTACCAACCACCCCTTTTATAAACTGGTCATCATCAAGCAGTATTGGTAGTCATGAGATGCAAGACGTTTTCAGTAAGATTATTTAAACATTAACTCAAGAGAACCGGACTAAATCCAAATCAGAACCAAAATGATTAATATAAATAACCAATTTGACAAGAATCATTTTCCTCAAAGTTGCCTTCTTATCCAAACCAGCACACGAGCACGTCCATGCAGCTATTCCGATTATAAGACAACAAACATCATACAAAGTAGCAAATTCATTCTATGAAGAGCAAACTTATATTTCAATAAGTAGCTCCCCTCCCCTCCCCCTCCACATCAAGAGGAAGAAGATGCACTACGTCATAAAAGCATCCTAGAAAATTCCATTTCATTATTTCGAGAAAGGTCTTCCTTCATCTCCAACAAATTTATTCTAACATAAAATAACCACCTACAAATGGTTTGGGAATTTATTCAGAAATGGTAGCCAAAGTTCTCCAACATTTCCATTTGCTTTCCCTTTCCCGCATTGTATTATTGTATCATATTCAAGACGACTCTATGCTTTTAACGAACTTCTTGGCCTGTCCAAAAAATGAGCGTAATCAAATTATTTCAGATGTGTGTGTGTGTGGGTGTGTGTGTGTGTGTGTGTGTGTGTGTGTATATATATATATATATATATATAGAGAGAGAGAGAGAGAGAGAGAGAGATAGATATAGATAAATGTTAATGTGCGGTATGCCTACCTGTTCAAGGGTTAGAAACATGATCACATTCCAAGAACCTAACCGTCCAAAATTTGGAATGAAACCCTTGTAGAATGCCAAAGGTCCCTGGTGCAACAAACAATATTTTTACAAGCTTGTCATAGCAATTTTATATTCAGTCAAGTTATTAAGCTTATGATTTTTATACCAAAATTTCTAATTGCTTCTAATAAATCACACAAATTGGAGACAAGAGCTTACATCATTCTTTAAAGTTTTAACAAAGCAATCAATTGTGCTTGTGTAACTTGAATCTCCCATCATTCTTGATTTCACCTGCGAAAAGGTTTGAAACTTGTACAAAGCCCAGTTCACTGAAGAAATGTAAAGTGCTAGCATCTCCATATTACCTTACAAGTAAATAACAAGTAACCTTTCATATATGGGAAATAATATCAACTACAGTTCCATTTGTTTTTTCTTCATTTCTTCTTGTTTTGTTACAATTACAACACAACAGAATGTCAAAACTGTCAGCCAACACATACCAAAAGTACTTATCTTGACGGATTATTCAACCCACAGATTGTCCTACTTCTACCATAGATCATAGATATTTGGATCAGAAGGTGTAAAAACTAACTTGTAATAATAGTTGAATATTAATTAAAATATTACCACATCAACAGGGGACCCGATGCAAACTGCAAAAAACCCTGCTCCTAATCCGGATAGTAAATGGGTTAAAACATTGTCGGTGAACCCAGGGATCTTCAGAATTGTCTACATTATAATTTTAATCATGGATAAATTAAAATATTCCATAAATAAAAACATAATTAATTATGTGAATCTTTGTTATACAAATTACCTGCTTCACTTGATCATAACTGGCTAATTCAGCAGCATTTATTATAGCATTACGCGCAACATTGGGTCCAATGCCGGTCCATAAAGCCTTAACCCCTTCCTGATATAAACATAATGCTTTGTAATATAAGCGAAAAAGTAGAAGGGTTGGATATCGGGTCAAATGGATCGGTTGAGGTCAGGTTGACCCGTCAATCAATGATTTAGGAGGCCGTATAGTTTAAAACAAACTTTGAGAAACTTTCAACCCATTTGCTTGTACCTTTTAGCTTTTTTTATTCTATCCATTAGACCCATAACAGATAATAACCCAAGTGAATTAAATTATAGCAAAACAGCATAAAACTAAGCCCTCTAATTTGTTCAGTTCTACCCATTTGACGCTTAGACAAACAACCAAACATACTCGGTAGATCTCACGAATAGTGAGATTATTTGTAGGGTCTCGAGAGGGTTGGGTGGGGGCAAGTCTTTCCTCTATCCTAAGGGATAGAGAGGCTGCTCCCATTGACCCCTCATCAAATAAATTACAGCCCGGATTGGCCCATTTCAACATAAATGATAAAAGAGTTTAGATGGGTCTTTTAAGTTAACAAAGATACAATGTGATGGGAAACATTATAAGGTTTGGAAAAAAAATCTACCTGTCTCACTATCGTCGAATAAGCATTTATTGCTCCAGAGTAGCGCCTCGGCACACCAGGTGGCAATTTTCCTTCAGCTTGTAGGCGGACCTTAACAAGATCAGTAGGGTTTGCTACTGCAATTGCAAGAGCGCCTGCAGAAATACAAGTAGAAAAATAATCATCAATATATGCTAGTTAATCAGCAGCATTGCATGGTTAAGAAAACCATTTTTTTTTTTTATAATTTGTTTAACATAATCTCACCAGTTGTGAGGCCAGCAAGTATTTTAGTGGTCAAAGGAACATCTCCAATGAAGTTATCACCGACATACAAGTTCTTGATCTGTTAGACACATATGAATAGGCTTCAATTTGATAAGTGTTGGGATTTTGTTTTTGAGTTTCCGATGGTGGAAAGACACATAGGAGCATATAATACTAAATGAAATACCGGTTCATAGAGGCCTATTCTTAAACCTCCATACAAACACTGACGATGTAATCCGGGCACAATTCCTTTCCACAAAGAAGCAAGGCCTTCTTCCTTTGCAATAGTTGCTACAGTACCCAACATTCCCCTATACTTTGGTAAACCCATTCCATCTCCTGCAATTCCTTTCTTCTGTAGCTGGAGTCTGACTTTGGCGGTGTCTAATGGAATTGTGCAGATCTGAAGTCAGAAAGGATTATTAATTCAATCCTAAAAAAGCAATCAGAAGGGAAAGCAATGGCAAATGCAGTGAAGATTGAAAGAATCAAGCAGGTGCATAGCATAGTTAATAGTAAAAGGTAGTAAAAGGAATGATTTCGAATTACCTCAGCGAAACAGGCAGCAAAGGCACTACTAGCAAAGGTACCGGCGAAAGAGATGTCCGATTTAGAATTACCGGCTACCATTCTAATGATATGTCAACAAGATAGATGCCAAGCGACTAGGGTTTTGTTATCTTTTCCTTTCTCTTCTTTTTGAACCACAACGGCAAAGCCAAACCTCCTGCAAATCAAACAACATTTTAACCCACAACTACTAACTTATATTAATTAAAATTAGACAACTTCACGTCACTTTTGCTTTATAACATTCAACAAAAATAATAATTTTTTTTTAAAATATTAAAACCATCAATTTACTTTCAAAACTTTTATAATTAAATTACATAATTAATATTAATAGAATCTTAAATGTTTATTATGACATACACGTAGTCTCGATATTCCTTATTTTTCTTAAAATGAACTTAATCCTAGTCATAAAGATCCCAAATAACCCGATTCTAAAGATCCCAAACAACCCGATTCTAGTTAAGAGGATTCATGATTCAGTTTAAAATCGCAATTTGATAAATTTGGTTTTACGGACGCTTTTTTAATTAACTTTCAATTGGTCTTCTTCAAAAAACATAAACCATATGGACAATTTGGTTTACGGCCCATGGGTTAGATTTTAACTTCTGGAAACCTTTTTATTTGATTATTTATTATTTATATTCTATACTAGTTTCAGTTAACATAAACTTACTTTAATTGAATTGTAACTCACAATCCAAGCTTTTAAATTGAATCATAACACAAGCTACAGCCTGAGAATGAAACTGGTTTACCCTAACCTACCTAATCCTACCTGTGACGTTGGTATGAAATTGAAATCCGATGGTGATGTTGTCGATTGCAATCGATCAACAAACGTCTTACTAGAAACCCTTAAGTCGACATCGCATCCCCTTACCTCTGCATCTCATCTCACTCTTCAATACTCAAAGCTCAAAACCTGTGACAATCATACCATGTACTCTCTTCTTAGCTACGCATTATAACTTTTATATGCTCTACTCTACTCTATCTGTTAATGTTATTGGCTTCTTACTTCTATATGCTATCTGAATCAAACGAAATTAATTACCTTCTTTTTCAATTACTATCCATAACTTTTCTTTAGGGCTAAACTTTTACAAGTCACTAATCATTTTACTAATAGAATGAATCTGTTAAAAATGCTCCAAAATCGTATAAATAAACCTTTAATAACAAATACAGCCAGTAGAGACGTATTCAAAAATCAATGTTGGATACTAAAAGAAATGTGATCATGCATGCTAAATGAAACTATCACGTACAAAAGAGTTTGGACCCTTTTTCATCGTCCCCCTCGATTCAAACTCCACTCCCGGTACATGCCTTAAAAATACATACTTTTCTTGAGATGGAGAGTTGGTTAACACGTTTGCCAATTGCTTCTGAGTATTGCAAACCTCATTTCAACTTTCCTTAAGCATATCATCTTTTTGCCTTTGAACATACAAGTTTGGTTCATTATGACTTTGATTGTGCCCATGAAATTTTAATTAGATCCATCAATCTTTGCATACCGGCCTCTTGGAGCCAATTTCAACCCATATAAAGCCTTCTTTAACTTATACACTTTGTCATGCTTACCCTTTATCTTGAACCCCTCATGTTGTTCTACACATATCTCTCAATCAACTCCTCACTTAGAAAAGCAAACTTTACATCTAGTTGCTAAACATCCAATTAAACGATGGTCTAATATAAAACTTCCTCTCCAAAAGCACGTTTTTGGCTCACTATGGCCATGACTCTTGAGAAGTATTCTTTAATTGATTCTCCTTCTTTTATCTGAAGATCCTCAAAATCTTTCTGGAGGCTATAGTCAGACGATCAAGACATCGTAGGATGGTTTTCACCTAGATGCTCTAATATATATAACCATCGCCTCTAAATACTAGAATAGGAGTAACAAGTATGAGATTTTTGTGATTGAAAGCTTGATGATTCTACCATGAGAGAGATCTAGGGAAAAACACAAAAGTGAAAGGATGATACGGAGTGTTGTGATACCACTAATGATTTAGACAATCACACACTTTTGTAGAATCAAAAGACAGCATAGTGAAAGAGATATTTTTCTTATCAACATGAGAGCATGCAACTACGTACAAACTGACAGACAATTTAAGGACTAATAAGAAGCATAAAAGCTAGACTACTTAATAACCCATATGATCCGGACTGCAATAACAAATATAATTAGTAGAGACTTATCCAAAAAAAAATCTATTGAATACTAAAAGAAATGTGATCATGCATGCTAAATGAAACTTTCACGTGCAGAAGAGTTTTGATCATTTTTCATCAAAAAAGTCAAAATGGGGCCTTCAACACCCCTATCCCTAACCCTTTCGTCCTTCGTCTTCAAGTGACAAAATAGACTCTCTCTATTTTCACATCCTCCATCTCTTGCTTTCTCTATTTCGCTCTTTCTTATCAAACTTGCATGGATGCTTTTCATAGACGCATCCACATCTCCATCTACTAGGGCTTTATGAATTTTTTTGCTAAATCTCTTAGTTTTGTGATTTTTTTATAACTTAATCAGGTTAGGTCTTGATGATTAAAGCCTTCACATAAACTAGTGAATGCTAGTTTTGTTTGTTCTTCTTGAATATAATGAAGTTAAAGTGCATTAATTAACAGGATTACATATAATTTTTTTCCTAATGGTTGGTACAATATAATGATCACTAATTATATACTTCCTTGTTACTAAGAGATTTTTTTCCTAATGGTTGGTACAATATAATGATGAATAACCATTATTCGATATATGATAAGGCTAATTAATACACCCACTTTTTGGATAAACCATCTTCCCTCAACCCTCAAGCAATACATCTTTATTAGAAGTATGTACATTATGCATCTCAATAAGAAACATCATGCATAGTACATTATACATAGTGTTTACATAAATTATAAATGGTTAGATGTCTTGGAGTGACATATACACTCTGAAGCACTTGTTTTTGTAATTTGTGAGTAGATCAAGGTTATACTCTTTTGTTGTATAAGCACAGTAGTGAAATTAATGTAGTTATTTTCCTAAGAAAAGATTAAATTCTAGGACGTTTTAAACGTGAGGAGTAACCTAGTTTGTTTATCTACAGGGCGCTTAACTTTTGATATTTTGTTATGAATTTGTTGGGCAAAAGTGGTTGAAGTTTCTATTTGGTGAAGAGGTTGCAAGGTTGTTTCTTAGGATAAGTAGTTTTACTTATTTCTTTACAAAAGAGTGAAATTGTATGTTTGTGTTACTTAAAACTTTACATTTCAAATTGATAATTATCATCTTTATACGTTACATGTTCTGAATATCTTATTTTTGGTCTATCGTGATACCTCCATTTAGTCGCTAGTTTAGTGCTGCCAATTGCTAGAATGCTTAATCTTGATCACGAACCTTAAGTGAAATTCAGATATGTAATGTTTACATAAAAAATCAAAAGTTCACATGAGAAGTAATCATGGTTCTTATATATGATAAAAGATAATACAACCATTTTAGGAAAAATCATTTCCCTCAAGCTACATATGCCTCTTTATTAAAAATATCTACGTTATCATTTCAATTAGAAACAGTATGTCTAATTGTCTAGTATTTACATAAATGAATAGATGTTCTCGGGGTGACATAGGCATCATGAAGTGCTTGTTTATGTAATTTGTGAGTAGAGACCGTTGGAAATCATTGAGAAACTTGCTGGATTTTGAGCGTAAGATTTCACACAGAAACATACTTAATATTCATACATATATATGTTGGTAATTTTAGTGTTATCAATGTACATTTCAATATGTTGGATTAACTTGTTGATCGAGAAATAAAGTTAAAGATTAAACGAGTTGGTGCCGCGGGAGTGCGAGCTCGATTTAATTCTAAACGTCATTTGGGTTGTGTTTAACATTGGGCTTAGAAAAATAATTGTTTAGGCTTAATTATTAAGCATCTAAATGATTGTTTGGGCCACACAAATAAACACCCACATGTTGGACTTTTTTGAGTCTTGGCACAAAAGAAAATAATCAAAGGTTTCTTTTTAGGGTCTGCAGTTGTCTCGATCAAAAGATAAGAACAAACAAAGCGCATGTCTGTTGTGAAGAAGAAGAAGAAGAAGAAACACCCGGTTACAAAAAGTTTCAAAAAGAAACATCATAGATTCAAACAAATTCAACTCCATCAAGAAATCTCTGTCTAATCCGATAAATTAATCGCGAGTAACCCGCGAAATAGGTTTATCTGATAGTGTTTTATGATTTAGAGATTGATCCAGGTTTGGTCATTTGAAGATTACATTCAAGTTCAAGAATTCATCAAGTGTCAGGTTTGTTTATTTGGTTAGTTTTCGCGTTCTTGTTATGTTTGTTTTCTTGTTCTAGACCCATAAATACAACAAAGATAAACCTATTTAAGCTTATGTTGATTTGATTATTTGTGTTTTTGGGTTTGTTTGGGTTATGTTCTAATGTTCCTTGTTTTTGTTTTTGTTTGCAAGGAAGGGTCTATTCGATTGACAGCATCGTCTTCGGTCAAAGATTTCTGATGGATTGGTGGTTAATTGCTTGTTTTTCTTTGGTGAACTTTTCCAGTGGTGAATATCGATTTTTATTAACCTTAGATAATTGGATACTACAGTGGGAAAACTTAACATATTACAAATGATCAATGGATTCAAAATCCATTAAGAATTCGGGTCGACTCATTTCGTATCTGATGGTAAATGGGTTGGATGTTAACCTGATTGGAGTCTCCAGATCGGAAATCGTAATTAACGTTTTGTTGTCACTGGAAGTATCAGATTCCGATCACCGGATAATGAATATTACAAATGATGGTAATCTCGTTATGCAATATACGAATAATAATTTGGTGATGGATTTCATGACTTTGGTGGATGGTTCCCGGACTCCGTTCCGGTGCTAGAAACTTAGGTTTTGTTCCGCTCGCGGTTGTTCATGTCCGAGAGGGGTTTCGTGGTGCTCTGGTGATAAATTTCAGTTGCTTGTTGTCAGATAATTCATTGTTATTGCCAGAATACTGTGGTGGTGACCGGAGCAAATTGTTCATGTTTAGCTTTCTTCATCAAAGCAATTTCTTTATCAAGCGATCACATCAGTGCATCAAATTACAATTTTCTAATGGTGGGTTTGCTGTTGATTTTGGCAATTGGAGTTCTACTGATCTCAATATTGGCAATTTAAAAAATAATAATAATAATAGTAAATAAAATATAAATAAATAACTAGATTGTATTTAGAATAAAAGTTGTAAGCTATTTTAGCAGATTTGAAAATAGTACCAGATTTTATCATTATATTATTTGGTCAAATCATAGATTTTAAAATAGATTTTGGTTACTTATTTTGACATCAACACAATCAAACCTATTTGATTTTATATGGAGACTGGAGAACCAATTCATGATATGTCGAATAAGTTTGCTAAGTTATACTGATTTGATGGTCAAAGATTATACGCGTTAGAAAGAAGAGGTGCAAACTACATCTTCAATTAATATGGTTGTGCTTAATAAGAAATCCAAGAAGTTTAATGAGTTTAAGGAAATTAAAGGAAGTTTAACTAGGATAATAACCAATTCAAAAGAAGTTAAAATTGTCTTGTTGGAGACGTGAGACACAAGGACATTTCAAGAAATATTGACGAGTGAAGCTTGTGAGTGAAAACACACTTAATGTGGTGGGTCCTAGTGGGTCAAAAGATCTTAATGCTCTACAAGGTACGCTTACTAATTAAACTTTAAATTTAACAAAACCCATGAGTTTTGTAGTTGATTCAACAATTCATTTGAGACATGTTAATATTCTACAAAATATTAGACGTAGATATGATTCGAAGAATAAAAGTTTATTTTATAAGTTGAATAACAAACCAATAAAAAGTAGTGTTTTTTAATCAAGTAAGGTTAACACTAAAGGTGTTTATATACATAATCAAATGGGGTTGTTGGGCCACGATTTAGGTTACAACCAATCTATTAGATGTTTACAAGTTAGAAGAAACCCATTGGGTTGTGAAATAAATGGGTTAAATTCAAAGGACTAATGGTTAGTAAACATAATTCGGTTGAGAATTATGTATCATTTAGTTCCGAATCATTTAATGTACATGATGATATGCTTGCATAATGAGAAGACTCAAGGGCTACGAGTCATATGTGCAAGGATCTAATATGGTTTGAGGAATTTAAACCAGTTGAAGATGGATATGTACAAAGGATGAAAATGTAGCAACTGATCCTATAAAAGGGTTGGAAAAGTTAAACTTGTATTTTCATCTGAAAAACAACTATTATTAGATTATGTGTTGTATGGTCCAAGTATTCAGGAAAACTTATTAATGTCCCCTTTGGTGTTGAATTTGTTTTTATGGCATCATTGTCTTCTAGCAAAGTCGATTATGTTTCTAACATGACATGCTAGATTAGGTGATGTGAATTGTCTTAAAATAAAAGACATGTTTAAGATGAATTTAATATCAACTTTTGATATGAATCATAATAAATGTTATACTTGTGAATTCACTATGATATTAAAGAAACCGTTTAAAGATGTTAAAAGGAATTCTAAGGTATTAGAATTCATTAATTTAAACTTGTGTGATTTTCATAGCTCGCTTTCAATTGGTAATAAGAAATATGTTGTCATATTGAAATGAAAGATACAGGGGAGGCAGATGTGATCTTTTGGGATAAGGATTAAGAGGAGAAATAATATCTCCATGGCATAGTCTTATTATATTGACAAAGTATTGAGAATTTTTGTGTCATTTATTGTTTTCAAGTTAATACTCCTATAGGTTCTAATATTTTAACCTATGTGTAGTCAGGGTGAATCTATTCAGAGATGAAATATTTAAAACAATTGGTTATCCAATGTATGCTATGATTAGCATCTGGCCTGGTATAGCTTATGCTTTGAGGTGAATAGTACTAGTAATTCAAGTACACATTATTAGTAAGTTTTAAATAGATTGTTTAAATACTTGAAAAGTACCAT
This sequence comes from Flaveria linearis, assembly GCA_024085815.1. Classification (NCBI taxonomy): domain Eukaryota; kingdom Viridiplantae; phylum Streptophyta; class Magnoliopsida; order Asterales; family Asteraceae; genus Flaveria; species Flaveria linearis. The sequence continues at coordinate 66,529 of JABSNV010000232.1, forward strand.
GAACTATGGTTTGTATTATTTAGGTTTTTCTTCAGTTATAGAAGGATATTCTAAAGAAATTTAGGTAATTAAGTGGATGTGTATTCTCTATTAGGAAAGTTTGCATCACTTGATAATGGAATGCGAGTTTGTAGTGTTAGATCTAGCTACAGCTGGTGATTAAGCTGAATGGCTAACAAAGTGTGATTTTTGAGATTCTATTATGCTTAAAACCGATATCACCAATCTCTTCTTACTCTCATTCATGGCATGGGCAAAAGCAACCCTAATGAGTTTCAGTGAAGATAAAATCATAATGAGATTAAAAACCGATGCTTCCTTAGCCATGTGGAACATGGATTAAATGTGATAGTAAGGATTATAGTCAGATGTATAATGGAAAGTCAAGACGGTTGCGTATTATACATAGCATGATTAATGAGCTCATCATGTATGGTGTGACGTCTGTCGAATAATTAAGATCTAAGTATATTTTGACTGATTATCTAACTGAAGAGTTAGGAAGAGATCTCGTGAATAATCAGTCGTAGGGATGGGTATATGTCACACCCCCACTAATAGCGGAAACACAGGGATGCGAGCGAGACGGGATCGTCATAACACATGGTATACAATAGAGTAGCAATATAAATATGATGACAAGCGTGTCATGACGACACCCGAACACAAATGGAGACTTGTGTCGTGTTCAGTCAATGTTCACGACAGCATAGCCATAAGCACAACATAAAATGATCATATAAGTGTAACATCCGCATTTTTTGAGTTAAAACCCAAAACCCAAACTTGAACCCATTTTGAACTTTCATATAATGGAAAATTCATCATTTAAAAATCCTTATATTCATTATAACGGATTAAATGCAATTGAATTAATATGGTGAATTGTTTTGTTCAATTATTATTTATCAAATCATTTAAACAAGTTATTATAATTGAATGATTTATAAAATATTTTATAAGTTTTGAAAATAAAGTTTTATAAATGTGTAAAGTTTCAATAGTCATTTATGAGTTCTAACTACTAAATTAAAATAAAGAATTAAATTTCAGAGCTAAATAAACTTATAAAGTTCTAAAGATTTTATAAATTAAAGTAAAACAATTCATTTAAAAAAAAATGAGAGTGATTATAAGTTTGGGGTCAAATTTATAAACTATAAAACTTTGTTTTAAAGTTGTTTCATAAAATGACAACTATTAAAATAACAGGGACCAAAAGTGTAAATTTGTTTTAAAACTAAAATTTACCCAAACCACCCAAACCCACCGTCGACCTCCCTCTCCTTCTCCGGCCAAACCTCTCCGGCAAGCTCCGGCGAGCCAAAACAAATATTATCGGCCGTTTAAAACCCTATTAAACCCATACGAATCGTGTTCTTGTCAGTTTCAAACCCACTCATCGTTCCAATTGAATGTCCATGTCGTTATGTAAATTTAGTTGAAACCGAAGATTTGCAATCAAACCATGAGCGGTTTCAATCCGATCCTTGATTGATTTGCTCGATTAATCATTTGGAATTACAAAGTGCACTTAATTGCAATTTAAAGCTAGTTAATTCTCACAAATCAAAACCCAAATATACGATTCAAACCATTAAACCGTTTGGCATGAAACACTTGCAATCGTAATTACATAATCATATTGGAACCTTAGAATCGATTCCTTTGAACCATACCCAACTTCAAATTCAACTATAGAACACAGATTATCATGTTAGATTCATTACCTTTTCATCACCTGCAACCTAGTCGAACTACATCTTCTGGGCATCATAGATCACGATTGATTGAGGGCTTTTGATTATCATAACCCTTAGAAGCTTCACACAAGATTAAATTGAGTATCTACAACGTTTGAATCTCGAATCATACTCAACCGTGGTCGTGATCGTTTCTTCACCTTGTAACATCGATTGGATCATCAACATGGTAATTACACACACCCAAACATTCGGTTTCATTCAGGGATCAAAAGCCCTAAGTTTGATTCCGTTAACATTCGTGATTCGGTGTTCAATTGGATCGAATTGATTTTAGGGTTCATATGGATTGGGGGTTATTTGAAAGATGATTTTTATTAATTGATTTGTAATTTAAAACAAGTTCTGGGCTTTAGCCCAACCGTTACCATATCATCTTTGTATACAAGAGGTCACGGGTTCAACCCGGCCTCCTATATTAATTTTTCTTAAAGCCAATTTCATTTATTTTAAACTTAAAAAAATTATACTAATATGTTATTAAATCAAAGTAAAAGTTATTTTAATAACTAAAATATTTTAGAAATTATTAAATTAATATTAAATGTATTAAAAACTTATGATTTTAAATTTTATTTTTTTTTAGAATAACAAAGGTTATAAAACATTATTAATTCTTTTATGTAATTTAAATGCTAAAAGTATATTACGATTCAAATTTAGATTATTTTAAAACATTATAAATTTATATATTAAATAACTAATTATTCAAGTAGTTATTGAAATAATTATTTAAATAATTAATTATTCACCTAATCATTTAAGCATGTTAAATCATAAATAGTTAATAAATTTATTCTTTAACTTTTATTTAAATTCTTGAAATTTGTAAAACAATATAATTTGCTTTATTCTTATTTTTTGGGTTTTATATTATAAAACCTTTATGATAAATCATTTTAAAAGCTCAAAACTTTATAAAATAATTTTAAATAATTTTAATATCATTTAAATAAGTATTCAATTAATTCTATTTATCAAGTTTAAATAATTAATTATTAAATTAATTATTTATTTTCACATATTATACTTAATAGCTATTAAATTAATAACTTAAATTGTTGAGACATTTTTTTATTCGTAAACTTAATTGATTTATATTATCTTCATTAAACCAAAACGTAAAAGATTCATTATTTTATTTAATTATTTAAACCCCCAAATTCTAATTGAAACCCTAGTTCACGTCTCATTATTAATCTTATTATCAAACTTAATCTTAGAATCTATACATTTAGGTAACTTGTAAAAGAAATCGTTGGAGGCTCGTCTAAATTCTTATCATCACCTTATATATATCTTAGGAGTTTTCCGAGTGAGTATTTCCATACCCCTTTTTCTTATTTTCACACTTTGGGGTGAAACATGTTAACTTATATCATCGCACTTGTAAACTTATTCGAAACTTGTAAACTTTATGGCAATTTATTTAAAGTTGTGGTTAGTTGAACTTTTGTGGTTACCATGTTATGGCGTTATATGTACAATCATTAACTATTGCTAGCCCAGCGAAGTCATAGATCTGTGGGACAGACAACCTATTTGGTGCTAAAGTCGATGAACTGCCGACTCCTAGGAGCCGTATGCTTGTGCACTAGGGAACCAAATACACTTAGCTGATCGTATATACTTTTAACGTATAAGACTTGTAAAACTTTGTCGAGGTTTGATTGTTGCATTGTTCATAACATCCCTAATCACTTTATTCACTAATTTACAACTTGAATTGCCATCTTTTATATACTTATGTATTGAAAACTGTGGAATACTCACCAACATTTTTATGTTGACCTTTTATTTTTAACATGTTTCAGGTTTCTCTTTGAAGTTTATCACACTTAGGATTGGACTTAGAGAAATAAACAAATGATCTGGATACTTTTATCTTTGTATTCTTAATGTATCTTTGTTTGAGCCTTTTACTTGTATTGTTACAATTGAATCTTGATTAATATATTTGGAATTAATAATAGCGTTATGTGGCTGTGAACAATCGTAACTCTCACACCTCGATGTTTCCGCCGTCAAGGTTGGGGTGTGACAGATTGGTATCAGAGCCCATAACTATAGGGATTTAGGTTATTAGAAATAGTGACCTAGAATATAGTTGCATGAACCTCATAGAAAGATCCTTATACTTTTGTGCTTACATATTGTTTGAATGCTACATAATGCTATGCCTTTTGTGCAACTTGATGCCTTAGCATAGGATTGCCTTATGTATGCTTAAAACTTAGTTACTTGACTCCCTAAATTTAACTTTGACTCTTTGACTCTCCCCGATAAATGAACTTCCTAAACTTATTCTCAACGACATGTGGAGGCTACGCTTATCGTCGTGGGTTCAATTCCTTAGACTCTATGTCTAATCTATGAAAATCTCATCAAGGTTTTGATTTCATAAACCAAAGAAATTTGTGTGGCACATAGACATCTGTATTCTAAATTTCCTGGCAAAAAGGCCTTCGGGCTAAGGCAAGCATATCGTATAAATCTCATTATGAGACCAGTTATGCTTACCTGGGGATTTCCGGGATGAGTGATAAACTATGGTCAATACACAAGTCTCTAAGGCAAATGGGTCAATTTACCTTGACGTGTCAACGATTCCAAATGGTAATGCGTTACCAAATGGAACCATCCTTTTTGTATCTTAAAAATCCTTGAATCCTTGAACTGGTTTATCACCAAAGTTTTAATATCTTCTCATTCCTAACCTAAATAATGTTCCTGTTAATATTGAACTCATCCTACATTTCAACTCTTACGTTTAAACGCTCAACGTGTAACGTGTAACGGTATTGAACTCATCGTTTCATGTAACTATTTCTATACCTTGACCAACGTGAACATGACTCTTAATATATCCAAAGATATTGGGAATCTAAATCGTATGATCTTCAAAACTTTAAACCGTTACTTATGGTTCTCAAAATCTTCTTAAGGATGTGTCCCATAACTAAGAACATGCAATGCTGTAGGTGTAATTCCTACATCTCGGGATACTTTGTCTAGGCAAAGTGTAAATGGTGGTCTGACTCGATCATTAAATCCATTTACTTGACTTGAAACCCTTGAGATGAGTGATCACTTATAAGTACGCGTGTCTTCAGTAAAGCTATAGTTGACCTCATATCTTGAGAAGTCCATGTATTTCCTTTCGAAACAAATGTTCACATCTCACTATGGTGTTGAATAATCCTTGTCCTTGATTTAGCCTTCCTGATTTAAACCATTCGAGATTTGAACACCATCATAACTAATCCTGTTACCTCGAACTTTGACCTTAAATTTTGTAAACATGATTTCCCTTTAGTTACATTGATGTAACTTGAAATTTTCTGAATTTCTAATTGATATACTTTTACTTTCGTTGTTAAGTTGAACTTTGAACCGTTTGCACCGTGGGAGATGCAAGAGTTTGCAAGTCAACCTATGATTAAGAACACTCGTATCTCCTAAATGATTCTAACTCATCAAAACAGGGGTGATTCCCTTACTTTGGTGATGATTCTTTCTTCGTTTCAATAAATGGTTTCCAATTGTGTGTTTTATGAAATTTCATCCTCTGGATTAGGGTGATTTCCTTATCATGAGGACTGACTCCAATTACTTTCTTTGGAACTTGCATTTCACGAATGACATGATCTCATCAAAATGGGATTGAAACGCGTACTTTGGTGACAAATGTCAATCTTCGATTGTTTTCTTGTTATTATGAAGCTCAAATCATCAAGATAGGCGTGAATCCCATACCTTGATGATAATTTCATTTTTATGGATTGTAATTTTCTCAAATAAAACGACCTCATCAAAGTAGGAGTGAATTCTGGATTTTGATAAAGAAGTTCATTTTGTTATATTTTGTTTTTGTAAAACTTCACCGTTAAGATAGGAGTGATTTCCCTTACCTTAATGGTGAGTTACCTCGTCTTATTTCTGTGAATTCTTAACAATGAGTTGGGATCGAACTTTTGATTTGGTAAGTTAGGGGTCATACCTTGGGAATACACCATCAAGTTAGGAGTGAAAACCACACCTTGATGACTATTCTCATTTCTTGATCTTCCACTTACCAAGGTTGTAACCAAGTGAAGAGAAACATGTAGTAACTCGAAGGGTGAAACAATGTTAGTGTTTCGACCTATCAAGCCAAAGCATGATCTCTGAACTTGAAAGGAGACCTGATCGCTCTAGGCAAATTTTGTTTTCGAGCTTGGAGCATTTAAAATTCTTAAATCGATTTCTTCTCTCACGCCGATATGTTTCAATTTGTCATTTGATCTAGCTTTATGGAACCTTTTATTTTTTTGTGAATCGATTTTCCTTCGGGTTATCATCAACGCCTAATTGCACGATGATAACACTCTTAAAACGATCCTTCGTACAAGATAAAACCATTATAGGGTTATGTCATGCCTTTCTGGTTATATTGATGTACGGTTATGTCCACGGGTTTGATGGACCGCGTGTGCAAGCCGTACCTGGAAAGCTATTTGTGATCGTCCTTATCATCGATATTATGAGTTATTCTAATCCGATCATGAACGACATCTTTGTTCTATTCTTTACCTATAATTAAGAATGCAATTTTCATTATTTTGGATAATCTTTGAACTCCTAATCTTGAAAATCTCTAAATCTCAATCTAGATTGCGACTCACAATACTTGTTATTACATTCATTTCGATGTGGACATAACTTGGGATATGTTCAAATTGCCTCGTATTTCTTGATGACATAATGACGTTTGGTGCATTAATGATCGATTGACTAGTTTCGCGTATCTCATAACTCATGTGAGATAACGAGTTGAGAACTTGACTCGTGCTTACCTCAAATAGTAGGTCATCTTGGTGTGTCGTTAAACATCGATCGTTAATTTGGATAATCGATTCACCTTCTGGTATTAGCAATGTATCTAATCATCACTGGGAATCCAACTAAAAATCTCAGCCTATCGTATCATTCTTAATCTGACGGTTTGATCAAATGAACAATACGTATTCATAAGATATGCGTTAAGCTTGTATCGTTTTATATTGTGACACTTGGAATTCTTAAATTCCGTCGGTCAAACTTTCATACAATTACGGGACTTATTCATTGATTTCAAGACGTCACCTTATTACATGATTTCATTCTAGATGTGGGGAGTAGTGAGACTTATAAGTCTAATGTACCGCAGGAACTCATCATCGTTTTTTAACATTTCATGTGTCACATGTCAAAGAGTTAGTTTGTCAATGATAACTTTCACATTGCATTGGAAGAGTTCAAATTTGAATGCATCGTGTAAAATTTCATAACTCGCAAAGTGAAGCATCTCACCCGTAATCAAAGGCCAATCGATGTCCGTTAGTACACCTATCTTTTATCATAAGTCTCCTGTTCCTTTAAGTTTTACTCTTAATTTCGGGACGAAATTCTTAGAAGTTGGGGAGACTGTAACATCCGCATTTTTTGAGTTAAAACCCAAAACCCAAACTTGAACCCATTTTGAACTTTCATATAATGGAAAATTCATCATTTAAAAATCCTTATATTCATTATAACGGATTAAATGCAATTGAATTAATATGGTGAATTGTTTTGTTCAATTATTATTTATCAAATCATTTAAACAAGTTATTATAATTGAATGATTTATAAAATATTTTATAAGTTTTGAAAATAAAGTTTTATAAATGTGTAAAGTTTCAATAGTCATTTATGAGTTCTAACTACTAAATTAAAATAAAGAATTAAATTTCAGAGCTAAATAAACTTATAAAGTTCTAAAGATTTTATAAATTAAAGTAAAACAATTCATTTAAAAAAAAATGAGAGTGATTATAAGTTTGGGGTCAAATTTATAAACTATAAAACTTTGTTTTAAAGTTGTTTCATAAAATGACAACTATTAAAATAACAGGGACCAAAAGTGTAAATTTGTTTTAAAACTAAAATTTACCCAAACCACCCTAACCCACCGTCGACCTCCCTCTCCTTCTCCGGCCAAACCTCTCCTGCAAGCTCCGGCGAGCCAAAACAAATATTATCGGCCGTTTAAAACCCTATTAAACCCATACGAATCGTGTTCTTGTCAGTTTCAAACCCACTCATCGTTCCAATTGAATGTCCATGTCGTTATGTAAATTTAGTTGAAACCGAAGATTTGCAATCAAACCATGAGCGGTTTCAATCCGATCCTTGATTGATTTGCTCGATTAATCATTTGGAATTACAAAGTGCACTTAATTGCAATTTAAAGCTAGTTAATTCTCACAAATCAAAACCCAAATATACGATTCAAACCATTAAACCGTTTGGCATGAAACACTTGCAATCGTAATTACATAATCATATTGGAACCTTAGAATCGATTCCTTTGAACCATACCCAACTTCAAATTCAACTATAGAACACAGATTTATCATGTTAGATTCATTACCTTTTCATCACCTGCAACCTAGTCGAACTACATCTTCTGGGCATCATAGATCACGATTGATTGAGGGCTTTCGATTATCATAACCCTTAGAAGCTTCACACAAGATTAAATTGAGTATCTACAACGTTTGAATCTCGAATCATACTCAACCGTGGTCGTGACCGTTTCTTCACCTTGTAACATCGATTGGATCATCAACATGGTAATTACACACACCCAAACATTCGGTTTCATTCAGGGATCAAAAGCCCTAAGTTTGATTCCGTTAACATTCGTGATTCGGTGTTCAATTGGATCGAACTGATTTTAGGGTTCATATGGATTGGGGGTTATTTGAAAGATGATTTTTATTAATTGATTTGTAATTTAAAACAAGTTCTGGGCTTTAGCCCAACCGTTACCATATCATCTTTGTATACAAGAGGTCACGGGTTCAACCCGGCCTCCTATATTAATTTTTCTTAAAGCCAATTTCATTTATTTTAAACTTAAAAAAATTATACTAATATGTTATTAAATCAAAGTAAAAGTTATTTTAATAACTAAAATATTTTAGAAATTATTAAATTAATATTAAATGTATTAAAAACTTATGATTTTAAATTTTATTTTTTTTTTAGAATAACAAAGGTTATAAAACATTATTAATTTTTTTATGTAATTTAAATGCTAAAAGTATATTACGATTCAAATTTAGATTATTTTAAAACATTATAAATTTATATATTAAATAACTAATTATTCAAGTAGTTATTGAAATAATTATTTAAATAATTAATTATTCACCTAATCATTTAAGCATGTTAAATCATAAATAGTTAATAAATTTATTCTTTAACTTTTATTTAAATTCTTGAAATTTGTAAAACAATATAATTTGCTTTATTCTTATTTTTTGGGTTTTATATTATAAAACCTTTATGATAAATCATTTTAAAAGCTCAAAACTTTATAAAATAATTTTAAATAATTTTAATATCATTTAAATAAGTATTCAATTAATTCTATTTATCAAGTTTAAATAATTAATTATTAAATTAATTATTTATTTTCACATATTATACTTAATAGCTATTAAATCAATAACTTAAATTGTTGAGACATTTTTTTATTCGTAAACTTAATTGATTTATATTATCTTCATTAAACCAAAACGTAAAAGATTTATTATTTTATTTAATTATTTAAACCCCCAAATTCTAATTGAAACCCTAGTTCACGTCTCATTATTAATCTTATTATCAAACTTAATCTTAGAATCTATACATTTAGGTAACTTGTAAAAGAAATCGTTGGAGGCTCGTCTAAATTCTTATCATCACCTTATATATATCTTAGGAGTTTTCCGAGTGAGTATTTCCATACCCCTTTTTCTTATTTTCACACTTTGGGGTGAAACATGTTAACTTATATCATCGCACTTGTAAACTTATTCGAAACTTGTAAACTTATTCGAAACTTGTAAACTTTATGGCAATTTATTTAAAGTTGTGGTTAGTTGAACTTTTGTGGTTACCATGTTATGGCGTTATATGTACAATCATTAACTATTGCTAGCCCAGCGAAGTCATAGATCTGTGGGACAGACAACCTATTTGGTGCTAAAGTCGATGAACTGCCGACTCCTAGGAGCCGTATGCTTGTGCACTAGGGAACCAAATACACTTAGCTGATCGTATATACTTTTAACGTATAAGACTTGTAAAACTTTGTCGAGGTTTGATTGTTGCATTGTTCATAACATCCCTAATCACTTTATTCACTAATTTACAACTTGAATTGCCATCTTTTATATACTTATGTATTGAAAACTGTGGAATACTCACCAACATTTTTATGTTGACCTTTTATTTTTAACATGTTTCAGGTTTCTCTTTGAAGTTTATCACACTTAGGATTGGACTTAGAGAAATAAACAAATGATCTGGATACTTTATCTTTGTATTCTTAATGTATCTTTGTTTGAGCCTTTTACTTGTATTGTTACAATTGAATCTTGATTAATATATTTGGAATTAATAATAGCGTTATGTGGCTGTGAACAATCGTAACTCTCACACCTCGACGTTTCCGCCGTCAAGGTTGGGGTGTGACAATAAGCATTGATGATAACTTGTAATGTAAATTCCCACAACCAGGGAACAAGTATACAATGTACAAGTTTAAGCGACCAAGATGTTCCAAGAATCAATGTTTAACAAAAATGCTTAATCCTCCAAAAATGCATGCTAGGGTCTCCTCTAAAAGGCAGCACTCCTAGAACTTCTATTACCTTGATCACCTGAAAAGACATGCTCAAAACGGTCAACATAATTGTTGGTGAGCTTCGCAGGTTTTAAGTAATAAAAAGATGTTAAGATGACAACAGCTTGTAAGTTTAAAAAGGGTTACCACAACTACACTTATGTGTAAGCGGTTTACAAGATATAGATAGCTACAGCCAAACCTATACATCGGTTCCACACGAGAATTGATGGCCGTAAAGAAAGCATCCCATAAGTTTCACATGACGTAGCAAGATCCACGAAGCGCATACGTATACGTTACAACCAAACCAATCCTTAGGTCCCATAACCTGGATTAATGGTTGTAATGGATGATCGGCTTAGAGGAACCACACAGAAGAACCACACAGAAGAACCACACAGAAGAACCACACAGCCGATGCATCCATCAACAATAGCAATCACAGGTAGCATCAATCAACACATAATATCAAAGTAGTAGTGCATAGTAATGAAATGCCACCAAGTAACATACGAGGTGGTAACATAGCATAGATTCAAGTTCATATAGCATCAATCAATAAGATAAGCAAGACAAGATACTCATAAAAGTAGCAGCCACCTTCCACTAGGGAAGATGCTTGAAATCTAGTTAAGTAGGTGAGCATTCTTTTCCCCCAAGTTGAAAATATTTAAAAGGTTTTAATAGAGAAAAAAGGGGCTACGAAACTCACGGAATAGATGATAAGTACGTATGATAAATATTCCTAAAGGTAGAATGCTATGAACGGTCAAACACCTATTGACAGTTACTGACAAGCATTAATATGAACATAAGGCATAAGATGACATTCGATTAGTTCGGGCTGTTTCGGTTCGGTCGTGGGTAGCACACACAAGCAGGCATACACATATCAGACCTTATGTAGATCCAAGTATTAAGAGTAGTCGTCATTGCTAATGACATCCGTATGGGGATCCCATTATTATAAAAGATAGTGCTTGTTAAATATTTGTAGTCCCAAATGGGTTGTCGATAATTGTAAAAGGTTAGGTTATTTTGAATTGAAATAGTATGTGCCTGTTGATAGCGTTGACTTTAATCTTTGTGATCAAGCAATGACACTTTATTAATGTTACCTTATCATCACAAGACATTCAAAAAGGAATTCACACATACACGCATCATCAGTCACACAACAGGACCGGACACACGACTCAACCCTCCATTCGCACAAATGGACCTTCAGTCGTACGAATCAGCTTCATTCGTACGATTGAACCTTAATTCGTACGACTAAGCATTCAGTCGTACCATGCAACACCCAATCGCGCGACTCAACCTCCACACGCACGATTGAACCTTCATTCGCACGAATCAGCTTCATTCGTACGATTGAACATTCATTCGTGCGACTGGCCTTTCAGTCGTGCGACTCACGCACAATCGCACACAATCTCATCCGTACTGACTCAATCGCACGCACATTCACTCGCATGGACTCAATCGCACACACATTCAATCGCACACACCCAGGCGCATGACTCAGTCGTGCGATTCACCCAATCGTACGACTCAATCGCGCGACACACCCATACGCATGACTCAGTCGTACGATTCACCCAATCGCACGGCTCAGTCGCGTGAACAGACCCAGTCGCGAAGAACAGTAGAATCGCGACTGCCGAGTGCAGAGCAGTCTCCGGCTGCTCCGTGCACTCGTTTTACACTCCAAGAACTTCCAGAATCCATATTCTAATATGTCTAAACAAGAAACACACTCAGAAACGCAACACACAAGCCCACACGACCTCATGTGCTCGGATGAACCCGAGCACCCGAAACCCTAGAAAACGCAGAAGTGAAATCGAGCAGAAACGAGACAATCAAGTTGTCTACCTGCAAGGATGGAGTAGACTAGGTCGTAGGTGACTTCTAGACGACGAAAACGAGACCAAATGGAGCGTTTTTCATGCAAATGTGAAGAAGATAGGTGGTGAAGAAGAAGATGAAGGAGAAGAAGGAGGTGAAGGTGATGGTAAGAATAGGGGCTAGGGCTGGTTAAGGGGTATTTATACCCAGCCCTAGTTCCACAAAATGTCATGTTTAGTCCCCGCACCTTGCCCCCGGGTTCCTAAATTTTATTTCGGTTGAAACGACATTAATTAGGCTTGTGTTATTAATGATGAAAGATGTAGTTAATGATATTTATAATTTAAAAATGGTTTTATTTGTAACATTAGGTTTATATAAAAATGGTGCGTTCAATGATAACGGGGGCAATCTTAGAAAACGTTTTAAGATGATGACAATGCAAGCAACGATAGCACAAGCATAAGGATAACCAAGCAAGCAAATATGATATCCACATAGATGGGTTACAGAGATGAGGAATGACCGATAACAAAAGTTAACTGAACACGTTAAATGACGGACCTTTGGTGACGGATGTCACAGTATCCCCCAGTTGAGGGAATTTCGTCCCGAGATTCAACTGGTGCTAGGTCCAAGGGCGTCATCCTCGAATAGATGTGGATATTTAAGCCTCATCTTATCTTCGTGTTCCCATGTAAACTCTGGCCCTCATTTAGAATTCCATCTTACACGAACAATAGGTATCTTGCTGCGTCTCAACCTCTTGACCTTTCGGTCCATGACCTCAATAGGTTCCTCAATAAAATGAAGGCTTTCATCAATCTTGATATCCTCAATAGGTACGTGAAGTGATTCGTCAGCTAAACACTTCTTGACATTCGATACATGGAAAGTATCATGTACACTATTAAGCTGTTGTGGCAACCTTAATCGGTACGCCACCGGACCGATTCTTTCTGTAATCTCGAATGGTCCAACATATCTTGGGGATAACTTCCCTTTCTTTCCAAACCGAATGATCCCTTTCCAAGGAGAGACCTTAAGTAACACTCGATCCCCAACATTAAACTCTAGTGGCTTCCGACGGTTGTCAGCATAGCTCTTTTGGCGATCTCTAGCAGTTTTAAGTCTGTCTTTGATTTGGAAGATCTTATCGGTTGTTTCTTGAATGATTTCGGGGCCTTTTAACTAACTTTCACCAATCTCGGCCCAACATACCGGTGATCTGCATTTCCGGCCATACAACGCTTCGAACGGTGCACACCCAATACTAGTATGGTAACTGTTATTGTAGGAAAACTCGATCACCGGTAGATGAGTATCCCAACTGCCACCAAAATCAATGACACATGCCCTCAGCATGTCCTCAAGCGTCTGTATTGTTCGTTCACTTTGGCCATCTGTCTAGGGGTGATAGGCAGTATTCATGTCTAATCGAGTGCCCATCGCTTTTTGTAATGTCTGCCAAATCATGAAGTAAATCGACTGTCTCGGTCGAATATGATTGACACCGGCACCCCGTGCCGTGTCATGACCTCTTTGATGTACAACCTTGCCAGCTTATCCATTTTATAGTATTCTCGGATAGGCAAAAAGTGAGCGGATTTTGTCATTCGATCCACCACGACCCATATTGAGTCGTGCCCGCTTGGCGTTCTCGAGAGTTTGGTAATAAAATCCATAGTTATGTTCTCCCATTTCCACTCCGGAATTTCAGGTTGTTGCAATAATCCCGATGGTTTCTGGTGTTCAGCCTTGACCTTTGAACATGTCAAGCATTTGCTCACATATATAGCAATGTCTTTCTTCATACCTGGCCACCAGTACAGATCCTTCAGATCGTGGTACATCTAGTCTGCACCAGGATGAACAGAGTATCAAGTCTTGTATGCTTCATCCAAGACTAGTGTACGTACACCTCCCCATCTGGGGATCCATACACGATCCATGAAGTAATGTACGCCGTCATCCTTGCAACTCATTTGTTTATCCAACCCTCGGAATTCTTCTCCCGCAAGGTTCAAATCCTCACTTTGTGAAATTTGAATCTGAGCCTTTAGATTAGTTTGAATAGTCAAACCTAGCGCTCGAGCACGTAGTGGCTTCACACGTTCTTTACGGCTTAAAGTATCAGCCACCACGTTAGCTTTCCCGGGATGATACCGGATTTCACAATCGTAGTCGCTAAGTAACTCTACCCAGCGTCGCTGTCGCATGTTAAGTTCCTTCTGATCCAGTATATGTTGAAGGCTCTTATGATCTGTGTAGATGATGCATTTGGTTCCACATAGATAATGCCTCCATATCTTGAGTGCAAATACTACAGCGCCCAACTCCAAATCATGAGTTGTGTAGTTCTTTTCATGCACCTTAAGTTGCCGCGATGCATAGGCAATTACCTTGTCTCTTTGCATTAGCACACATCCCAATCCTTGATATGAAGCATCGCAGTATACCACAAAATCATCAGTTCCGTCTGGGAGGGACAGTATTGGAGCGTTGCACAGCTTTTCTTTCAACATCTGGAAGGCTCGTTCTTGTGCATATCTCCAATCAAACTTCTTGTCTTTCTGGGTTAGCAGCGTTAACGGTTGTGCGATCTTCGAAAAGTTCGCAATAAAATGACGGTAGTATCCGGCCAATCCTAGGAATTGCCGTATTTCTGAGGGTGTTTGGGGTGTATCCCATTTCTTCACAGCTTCAATCTTACCGGGCTCCACATGAATTCCATCTTTGTTAACCACATGACCTAAAAACTTCACTTCTCGAAGCCAGAATTCACACTTCGAGAATTTGGCAAAAAGTTTCTCTTCCCGTAACAGTTCTAGAATTGCTCGAAGGTGTTCTTCGTGATCCTTTTCCGAACGGGAGTAGATAAGTATCTCGTCTATGAATACGATCACGAACTTATCAAGATAAGGCTTGCACACCCGATTCATCAAATCCATGAACACAGCTGGTGCGTTGGTCAACCCGAACGGCATAACCAAGAACTCATAGTGCCCGTAACGAGTTCTAAATGCTATTTTCAGAATATCGTCCTCGAATACTCTTAGCTGATGATATCCAGATCGAAGGTCGATCTTAGAGAAATACGAGGCTCCTTGCAACTGATCAAACAGGTCATCGATTCTAGGGAGAGGATACCGATTCTTCACCGTCAATTTTTTTCAACTCCCTGTAGTCGATACACATACGGAACGACCCATCCTTATTTTTGACAAATAACACCGGTGCTCCCCACGGTGAATGACTCGGTCGAATAAAACCCTTCTCTAGTAGTTCCTGTAGTTGACTGGACAACTCTTGCATCTCGGAGGGTGCTAACCGATACGGCGTCTTTGCTATTGGTGTAGCTCCAGGAACCAGTTCTATACGGAATTCCACCTGTCGTGGAGGAGGCAATCCAGAAAAATCATCAGGGAACACCTCTGGGTAATCCCGTACAATTGGAATGTCTGCCAATTTCGTCTCTTCTTCCTTCTTTTCTACCACGTGAGCCAGAAAAGTGTAACACTGCTTCTATAGACTTTGGCGTTCTTTCATGCAAGAGATAAGCTTCAAGTTTTTTCCCGGTCGCTCTCCTTGTATTCTGAGTACTTTCCCTTCTGCAATGGGAATCCGCACTACTTTATCCCGGCAAACAATCTCGGCTCCATGCTTCAACAACCAATCCATTCCCACTATTACGTCAAAGCTTCCGAACTCAAAGGGTATCAAATCTATGTTGAAGACCTGGTCTTCCAATATCAGGGTGCAGTTCTTAATAATTTCCTCTGCCTGTTCAACCCTACCATTAGCCATTTCTACGGAGTAACTAGTTTCTAGTCTACTAGCACTCAAATCAAGCATTTGCACAAACTCAGATGATATAAAACTATTGTCTTCTCCAGTATCAAACAGTATAGATGCGAAATGGTTATTGAGTAAGTGCGTACCCGTGACAAAGTTCGGATCCTGGCGGGCATCATTAGCTCCAATGATGAAGGCATGACCCCGTGCAGCATTACCTTGGTTTCCTTGGCCTTGAGCACCCGCTATGGCCACTATCTGCTGCTGGTTGTTTCCTTGCTGACCCGGTGCCCTATTCAGTCGGGAGCACATGTTTCTGAAGTGATCGAGGCCTCCACATTCATAGCAAGCCCTGGTATTCCCGGCGGGGTTAACCGCATTGATGGGTGCCACCAGGTTTGGCGCTACTCTGCAGTCTCTTGCTTGATGTCCCGTACATTAACAGTTTGAGCACACGCGACACATCACAGCCGGGGGATGATGAAGATTGCACCTGTCATATTTCAGGTGCGGCCCAGTATATTCCTTCTTCCCTGGAGTCACGGCTACATAATTTCTGATCGTTTTGGCCCTCTTATCAAACTTTCTGGTACTGGACCTGCTCGTTTCCCCAGCTTCCTTCCTTTTCAATGCTCCCCTTCCCAATACCCCTGTCCTTATCATCTCATCAGTTAGAGCGCCAGCCTTCAGGATCGCGCTCTGGATTGTAGGAGGAGCAGCTGCAGTTACCATTGCCCGGATTTGAGGCGCGAGTCCCTAAATGTACCTTTCAATCCTTTTTGATTCCGGAGTGACTAGATGTGGAACTAGTTTTGCTAGCTCGTGGAATCGGTCAGTGTAAGCTGCATGCCCAGCCCCCACCATAGCATGATTCCATAATTCATGCTCAAGTTTCTGCATCTCGTTGAGAGGGCAGTATTCCTCAGTAATCAGGGCTTTGAACTCATCCCAAGTCATCTGCATTGCAGATTCTCTTCCTCTAGCTTGAACCTGGGTGTTCCACCAGGTTAGTGCTCTGCCCTGCAGTGAGCACGTAACATACTTGATTCTTTGACTGTCGAGGCACTCACTGATGTCAATCACTGCCTCCATCTTTTCAAGCCATCTAGTCAGGGCTATCGCTCCACCTTTCCCATCAAATTCCTGGGGCTTACAGGCCACAAATTCCTTGTAAGAACAGCCCCGTTTGGTATTAGCAACTCCAGTTTCATTACGGCTGTACCACCATTCCCGGTCTCCTGATTGTTTCATTCCCAGACGGGTTCCCATTATCCTCATTTTCATTGCCACCAACTCCCTGGTGGTTTTGCTGTTGAAGAACGTCGCTCACCTGAGCTACAATAGTTGGAATCAGGGCAGCCAATTGCTGCGCAATCAGGGCTGCCATATCAGAGTCTCCAGCCCCTTGAGTATTGCCAGAAGGGCCTTCACCTGCTCTTGGAGGTCTACATATGCCTCTGCCTCTGCCCATCGGGGCTTCACTTCCGCTACTATTGCCGTGGGTAGATCTTCGAGGCGGCATGTTCTATTCATAAAAGAGGTAACATGTAAGCTTTAGTCACTTTAAGATACACAAGTATTCCACTCATCAAGTTCCAACGTTTCATGTTCCGGTCAGTCAAGATCACCATGCAGCCCATTTCAAGCATATTCTCGGTATACCGGTGATGTTTATATATAGGGTTCCCCGCAGCGTTCCCACCACACCCACGATGTACCGAGAATGATGCCTAATCCGGTTACATGACATCCAACCTTCCTTCACATCATAGCCATAATAATCCACCAAGTCAACTGAGAGTCCAAACATGTAATCACATATAGTCTGGCGGAGGTTGTCTATCTCGTGTCCTTAAAAGGACTCAAGCATAGCCTCCTCGGGTCGGTCTCAGTATCTGAGGTTAAGTGCAATGTATGATCTGTGAAGATCTCTTCGGGTCTCAATACCCGAATTTGATTATGATAACTTGGCGCGCAGAGGGAACGGAAGATCCAATAGGAAGCATCTCATAAGGGACGAGCACAAGGGCTCAAGCACAAGGTGAAAGATCACAAAATAGAAGGATAACCAAACATGTAAAGAGGAACACATACACGAGATATATAAATGCACACAAGCTTAAGCATGCAAATCTATATGAAGGTTCCTAGGTTATAGTCTAGGTCAAGTGTAATTGCCTAATTCTCTATAACCAATGGCTCTGATACAAGTCTGTCACACCCCCGCTAATAGCGGAAACACGGGGATGTGAGTGAGACAGGATCGTCATAACACATGGTATACAATAGAGTAGCAATATAAATATGATGAAAAGCGTGTCATGACGACACCAAACATAAATGGAGACTTGTGTCGTGTTCAGTCAATGTTCACGACAGCATGGCCATAAGCACAACATAAAATGATAACATAAGCATTGATGATAACTTGTAATGTAAATTCCCACAACCCGGGAACAAGTATACAATGTACAAGTTTAAGCGACCAAGATGTTACAAGAATCAATGTTTAACAAAAATGCTTAATCCTCCAAAAATGCATCCTAGGGTCTCCTCTAAAAGGCAGCACTCCTAGAACTTCAATTACCTTGATCACCTGAAAAGACATGCTCAAAACGGTCAACATAATTGTTGGTGAGCTTCGCAGGTTTTAAGTAATAAAAAGATGTTAAGATGACAACAGCTTGTAAGTTTAAAAAGGGTTACCACAACTACACTTATGTGTAAGCGGTTTACAAGATATAGATAGCTACAGCCAAACCTATACATCAGTTCCACACGAGAATTGATGGCCGCAAAGAAAGCATCCCATAAGTTTCACATGATGTAGCAAGATCCACGAAGCGCATACGTATAGGTTACAACCAAACCAATCCTTAAGTCCCATCACCGGGATTAATGGTTGTAATGGATGATCGGCTTAGAAGAACCACAAAGAAGAACCACACAGAAGAACCACACAGCCGATGCATCCATCAACAATAGCAATCACAGGTAGCATCAATCAACACATAATATCAAAGTAGTAGCGCATAGTAATGAAATACCACCAAGTAACATACTAGGTGGTAACATAGCATAGAGTCAAGTTCATATAGCATCAATCAATAAGATAAGCAAGACAAGATACTCATAAAAGTAGCAGCCACCTTCCACTAGGGAAGATGCTTGAAATCTAGTTAAGTAGGTGAGCATTCTTTTTCCCCAAGTTGAAAATATTTAAAAGGTTTTAATAGAGAAAAAAGGGGCTACGAAACTCACGGAATAGATGATAAGTACGTATGATAAATATTCCCAAAGGTAGAATACTATGAACGGTCAAACACCTATTGACAGTTACTGACAAGCATTAATATGAGCATAAGGCATAAGATGACATTCGATTAGTTCGGGTTGTTTCGGTTCGGTCGTGGGTAGCACACACAAGCAGGCATACACATATCAGACCTTATGTAGATCCAAGTATTAAGAGTAGTCGTCATTGCTAATGACATCCGTATGGGGATCCTATTATTATAAAAGATAGTGCTTGTTAAATATTTGTAGTCCCAAATGGGTTGTCGATAATTGTAAAAGGTTAGGTTATTTGAATTGAAATAGTATGTGCCTGTTGATAGCGTTGACTTTAATCTTTGTGGTCAAGCAATGACACTTTATTAATGTTACCTTATCATCACAAGACATTCAAAAAGGAATTCACACATACACGCATCATCAGTCACACAACAGGACCGGACGCACGACTCAACCCTCCATTCGCACGAATGGACCTTTAGTCGTACGAATCAGCTTCATTCATACGATTGAACCTTAATTCGTATGACTAAGCATTCAGTCGTACCATGCAACACCCAATCGCGCGACTCAACCTCCACACGCACGATTGAACCTTCATTCGCACGAATCAGCTTCAGTCGTACGATTGAACATTCATTCGTGCGACTGGCCTTTCAGTCGTGCGACTCACGCACAATCACACACAATCTCATCCGCACTGACTCAATCGCACGCACATTCACTCGCATGGACTCAATCGCACACACATTCAATCGCGCAGACCCAGGCGCATGACTCAGTCATGCGATTCACCCAATCGTACGGCTCAATCGTGCGACACACCCATACACATGACTCAGTCGTGCGATTCACCCAATCGCACGGCTCAATCGGGTGAACAAACCCAGTCGCGAAGAACAGTAGAATCGTGACTGCCGAGTGCAGAGCAGTCTCCGGCTGCTCCGTGCACTCGTTTTACACTCCAAGAACTTCCAGAATCCATATTCTAACATGTATAAACAAGAAACACACTCAGAAGCGCAACACACAAGCCCACACGACCTCATGTGCTTGGATGAACCCGAGCACCCGAAACCCTAGAAAACGCAGAAGTGAAATCGAGCAGAAACAAGACAATCAAGTTGTCTACCTGCAAGGATGAAGTAGACTAGGTTGTAGGTGACTTCTCGACGACGAAAACGAGACCAAATGGAGCGTTTTTCGTGCAAATGTGAAGAAGATAGGTGGTGAAGAAGAAGATGAAGGAGAAGAAGGAGGTGAAGGTGATGGTAAGAGTGGGGGCTAGGGCTGGTTAAGGGGTATTTATACCCAGCCCTAGTTCCACAAAATGTCATGTTTAGTCCCCGCACCTTGCCCCCGGGTTCCCAAATTTTATTTCGGTTGAAATGACATTAATTAGGCTTGTGTTATTAATGATGAAAGATGTAGTTAATGATATTTATAATTTAAAAATGGTTTTATTTATAACATTAGGTTTACATAAAAATGGTGTGTTCAATGATAACGGGGGCAATCTTAGAAAACGTTTTAAGATGATGACAATGCAAGCAACGATAGCACAAGCATAAGGATAACCAAGCAAGCAAATATGATATTCACATAGATGGGTTACAGAGATGAGGAATGACCGATAACAAAAGTTAACCAAACACGTTAAATGACGGACCTTTGGTGACGGATGTCACAGTATAACGTCCAATTTTAATATCTTATGTTAAGACACCCAATTCCCATCTAATACAAAACGTTAGATGATGAATACATGTGGTAAGCTTGTCATAAAGATGTTGGAAGACATTAGCAGAGCTATCCCAAAGTATGTGTTCAGATTGCAAGATAAAGAAGGTTGAAATTTGATTTCTTAATAGTTCATTGAAGGATTAAATACCTATAAGAATATGAAGTTTAGCCGCTTCAAGAAACTTTAGACTGAGCTTTGATATATTCTTTGAAGGATTAGAACGCAGGCTAGTAAAACATTATGTCAAGTGGAGTTTGGATTTATAAACGTATATGTACATTACCTACATGTATTTAAATGGATAACTTGGGTTCAATCCATTGTAATACCCGGTTATTCTGATATTTGTATCGTGTGATATATTAAGGTGGAAATTCAATCCACGGGACTTTTCACTTAAGTATACGTTTGTGTTTTTGTGAGGATGGTTAAGTTAATCATGGATATCACTAAAATGGGGAAAGAACGTTGGTAATTTTAGTGTTATCAATATAAATTTCCGTGTGTTGGATTAACTTGTTGATCGAGAAATAAAGTTTAAGATTAAACGAGTTAGGTGTCGCGGGAGTACGAGCTCGATTTAATTCTAAACGTTATTTGGACTGTGTTTAACATTGAGCTTAGATAAATAATTGTTTAGGCTTAATTATTAAGCATCTAAATGATTGTTTGGGCCACACAAATAAACGCCCACATGTTGAACTTTTTTGAGTCTTGACCACAAAAGAAAATGATCAAAGGTTTCTTTTAGGGTCTGCAGTTGTCTCGATAAAAGATAAGAACAAACAGAGCGCATGTCTGTTGTGAAGAAGAAGAAGAAACATACGGTTATAAAAAGCTTCAAAAAAACATCATAGATTCAAACAAATTCGGCTCCATCAAGAAATCTCTGTCTAATCTGATAAATCAATCGTGAGTAACCCGCGAAATAGGTTTATCTGATAGTGTTTCACGATTCAGAGATTGATCCAAGTTTGGTCATTTGAATATTACATTCAAGTTTCAGAATTCGTCAAGTGTCAGATTTGTTTATTTGGTTAGTTTTCGCGTTCTTGTTATGTTTGATTTCTTGTTCTAGACCCATAAATACAACAACATACGATTCATTCTACATACAAATGACATGTTCAAGGGGTATTTATACCAGTAGCGGAGCTTGGGTATTTTATAGGGAGCGGGGGGCGAAATTAATTTTTTTAGGAGAGACGAACTCGTCATATATAAAAAAAATTATACTACTGGACCAAAAATTTATACTACCAGATCAAAAATTAACACTACAGATGAAAAAAAGAGGGGGAGCGAGGGTCCCTCCCGGCCCCTTCAATGCTTCGCCCTTGATTTATACCGTTACAAATGACAGTTAATTAAGTAACTAACAGAACTATTAACGGTAACTAACTTAACTACTAACGGTATTAAGTGATGAAGGTGTAAGGTTGACGAAGGCGGTGTTGTGCATGTCAGTGAAGGGATACATGTATTTGGTAAATGGGAGTGTTAATTTAACCCAATAGAGATGAAACTATTTTGTTGTCTGAGCATAGTAATTACTTGAATTGATATGTTATATATATTGATGTAGTTTCTTTCTACAATTCTACTAAAAATTATATTACGAAAAGTTATTAACGTTGGAGTAGCCTGGTTAGTCCATCCATATTGCTTTTAACCTTTGTTACTGGTTGTGATTTTGTTGGGTTAAAGTTGGTTAAAGCTTTAACTTGGTTAAAGATCACTTTCAGATCGAAATTTATTCGGTGGTTCACCCGAATAAATTAATCGGATATAACTTAGACGAGATCAATAATTAGTATGTTGTGTTGTGTGATTTTCGTGAACTAGAAGAAGAAGAATTCGAGAGAAAATTGACCAAAAATGATGATACAATTCGATTTCAGGGAGAGACAGGAAAAACTGCCATTTGGCAGTTTTATCAATTTTTTAAAATTAAATAACCATTAATATATGCATATTTATCCACTTGAATTTTACATGTGAAACTCTGAAAAATCGATTCGAAATGCATTTTCTAATGAAGCCAGTCAGGGGTTTCCGCTCCTTGGACCCCGCTACCAGGAGCGCTGCCCTCAAACCCCGCCAAGGGGGTGTTGACCCCTTGGAACACCCATTAGTTAGGGGCTTCGCCCCTAAAAAGGTTTTCAATATCGAAGATCGTAATAAACTCAAACAAGCGTGCACTCTGCACCTCCTAACTTGTTTGATGAATATTATGATATCATTAGTCAATCTAATACACCAAAATATCTAAAACAATGTTGCTTGCAGGATGAGGAATTTTATTATTCAAGCTATGCATCTTTTTTAGAAAACTGTTAAAAAGATCAATATGATGTGTGCCACATTTTAGAATGGGTAATTTTGATCATTTTCGCTCAAGCCATCCTCAACCGTGGAATGTTGTACCTAATGGTCAAGCATTTGGCCTTTCTATGATGATGGCTTCTTCAAGGAGGCCTACCATCATAACAGATGAACGCTAATAATAGAAGGGGTGGTGGTATCTTGGCTACAAACATGCCACCATCACTACCTCTATCATGGTGATTTGAGTCACCATGGATACGGCTAACAAGATATGTGGGCTGGTCAAGATTAACATGTTGTTTTTGAGTTGTTTACTATATTGTGAGACTGTTGCTTTATATACAATCATAAATGATCATGGATTTGGATTTTTCTATTCATAGTTTTAGGCATTTTGGTTAAAATCTTCATGCAAACATATATGTATCTATCTGATCTTTGGGGGCATGTTTTCTTATCTCAAGTTCTCTTTGTGACGGTCTATTACGATATCCTTAGTAGAAACATGTCTAGACACGTTATCACCCTCAAATCCTCATAAAGAAACATTTTTTTGTTTAGTCTAAGATATGGTAGACCATTTGCTTTACATCCCTGACCCTGAGTTGCTTATTTTTTTCAACGAAATGACTGGAGAACAATCTTGAATCATTTCTCTTCAGCCCACACTTTGTTGAATCTTGATTTGAAACTAGAGGATAATGTTGAACATTTACCTCCTTTTTTAGTGAAGTGATTAGTCAACACGCTCTATAAACCTAATCTTAAATCTACACCAATGTCTACTCTCTAAACATCCTCCTAAATCTACATCGATGTCTATTGTAGGGCGAGAACCGTCAACCACTTAGGAAGAAACACCCTTACTACACACATTCACACAGGCTACAAGCTCTTTGATCAAAAGAGTACGATTCTATAGAACAAAATAGGGTGCGTCTCTTCTTCATTTTTTATCCATATATGACACACAAACTGGTAGGCATATTCTAAGTTGATATTTCCTATTTAAATCATATGCGGTAATTAACATGACATAGTTTTATACTTTTAAATTTTAAATTGAAAATCATATAAACTGAATAATTATCAATCTTGGCGAGTTTTGCAATCATTTCCCAGACTTTCTCCAACCCCTAAAACCATTCAGCTTTACAAACTTTTAAAAAAACTATTAAAAAGATCAATATGATACGTGCTACATTTTACGCGAGATCAATCGACCCAGTCGCATGCGTGCACCCGCAAAATTACATTACTTCATGTTGTTATCTTATTTTCTTTGCTTCTTAGTCTTAGTTAATTGGTTTTCATGTTTTGTTTTTCTTTAATTATTGTAAGCTTTATAAAGCATGGGAGGTTTTACTGGAAAGAAGGCAGACATATCAGCAACAAAGTTCTCCCCCTTTTCTTTATTATTCTTGAAGTTTAACACGCTCTATTAAAAGACTGACCATCTCAAATCAATCCATAACACTGTCAACCTCACCAGCATGTTGCATTTCTTTTATCAAAATCAGTCAAGTATCAGTTTTGAGAAAGTTTCGAAAGGCATCCTTGTGATCAGATTAGAAATTAGTGTTGTTGTTTATTGTGATTTACCCTATTATAAACAATCAAACAGTTTTTGTTCAAATTAAATATTCCACCTTTCATTTCTCAACTTATATTCATAACAACTTGCCACCAAAACCTCCATCTTTCATAAAAATAAAATAACTCGATACAAATAGAAAACCAAAAAGAAGCTAAGAAATTGGTCAACTGAATTTGTTCTTCTAAAAAAATCCACTTCTTTACTTTCTTTATGAATTCCTCGTCCAATCTTATATACAATTTCTTCAATTTCGCATTTCCCTTGATTAAACTTGAATCAACATATGATTCATATCTCTCATATGCCACCGGAACAGTAAGAACCACAATAATGCCTGTCAAAAAACAAAATCACAAATTTTAACTTAATAGTTAGATCTATGCATACAAATAGAGGACCAGAGGTGGAAAATGGACCCCTATTGGTTAACGCTGCATAATTTCTAAACATGTCCGTTTGGGTTGACATACAACCACTATTTGTCTGTTTTAAAAATAACTAATATGCTAAACATGATCATTAAGATTGTAACATGACATTTATAATCTATTTATTTGAATAAAGCAGTTAGGAGGTGTACGCATTAACAATTACACTTTGTACTACGTTCAACCCATTTCCTTATCATCTTATTTTTTTATTTTACCGCCTTGACTTGTTAGGGTGCTAATTTCAACCCATTTGTATGAAAAGAGCCAATTTAGGTTTTATTTTGAAGGCAAAAAGTCTCGATTCAAATATAAAAAATAGTTAAAACTATTGGAACATGTTAACTTGGTTAAAAGCCACCTAAGGCGTATTTAAATGCTTCCAATCTTAAATCGTTTTATTTGCAGGATATTTTTTATTAGAGAATCTACATATTATTATTTAATACGTCAGCTATTACTACAAAAGTAAAGATTGACGGGTCCCGCAAACCCAACCAGTGTAACCTGCACATAATGGCAATCCATTTTGACATGCTATCCGATCCACAACCCACCCATTTCACCACCTTACATAGAAGATTAGAACAACTTACTTGTATAGCACAATGTACGAAAGTCAGTAAGGCTTCCAATAACTGAAGTTAGAACCAAATATGCAGCTACTCTAGCAAACATTTCGGGTCTTTTCCAAGTGCAATATCATGGGATACAGATAGCATTGTGTTTGTCCGGTCACGAATTCTAGTTGCAACTTCATTTATGGTCTCTTCTGAAAGCTGCAAGTGTGGTATTGGTGGCGTAGGTCTGTTTGGCATCATGTTTATGAAGTATATATTATTATATGAAAAATAAGGAAGTTTTAACAGTGTTCCAATTAGGTCATTCATATTTTTTATTTGTTGTAATCACGTAACTAAAGTTTTAAAAGTGTTCCAATTGGGTCACTAATACTTTATATGTTCCAATCAGGTCATTAAAATTTTAGGAGTGTTATAATCAGGCTACTCATATTTTTTTCATTGTTTTAAATAATTCACAAATTTTTAAAATAATTCAGTTTTTCTATAAATATTGTTAATTTTTTTAAAAAAACTTCAATTTTTTAAATTTTTTAAATTTTTTTATACTATCATCCCATCATCTCCCCATTACCACCAAAGATACATAATCCTACATCAATAAGTACTCCAACGCAAAAAAACATTTATAAGACAGAAACATTCATCCACTTCATCAGATGTGATTGATGATTGAACTTTTAGTCGTATCATTCCTCTAGGATATTTAACAAACTTCTGAAAATCAAAATAACTACATATTCTAATATAATTCCATCAAACCTCTAAAAACACATTCAAGCCAACCTGATTTCAAAACACCATTACCTCTTGAAACATCCAGATCGGCTCACATCATAATTTCAAGAGCTTATAAATCAACTGAAGTAGATTAATTTCACTACCGATCTAACCGACAATGTAGATCCAAATGAAAACGAAAATCATGTAAACTACACAATAACACCAGAAACAGCTCTAACACACCAAACCTCCACAATCACACAGTCAATCAACCCGATTCTCAACACCGTTACCATCACTAACAACCAGATCGAATCGCATAACAATTTCAAGAGCTTACAAATCAGCTTAAACAATCTACAATCACGGCCTATTTAACAACAATGTAGATCTAAATCGAACAGCAGATCCTCCGGATCACAAAATAGCACCGAAGAGCATACATAACCAACCAAATTGATCAAAATCAAACGCTAATCGACCGAGTGTGTCTGTCTTCGGGGGGCTCTAGCCACCGTGGACAGGAACTTCGAGTTCTTGAACCACGCTTCGAGGCTAGAGAAGCCGTGAAGCAGATATTGGGTGAAGAAGTTAATGGTGAAAAAAACCCTTGTTCAAATTGTTTGCAGATTATTGTCGGTTCAACATTAGAATCAAGAATCACAAAACAAAGATTAGAGTTAAGATTTTGTAAGTATTGTGAAGAATCTAACCTTGTTATATCAATTCGCAAGAAAGATTGCGATGATGGCGTGAAATTCTTTGGATCTGCAGATTTGAAGTCGGAAGAGAGAAGGGAGGAGTGAATGTGGATCTAGGGTTTTGGTGAAGTAGTGAATGAAGCGGGTTCAGCCCATGGGTTAAAAGGATCCGCGTGTGTTTTTAGCTTAAGACATTTGAGCGGGAATTTAATAATTGGTTTTATTTAGGAGTGCCATGTGGCAAATTGATACTCTAAAAAATGGACATGTGGCTTAAGACATTTTGGTTTATTAGAGTTTTATAGATTTTATTAGCTGTAATTTAGGACTCAATACTGATTTAGTGGGATATTTAGTCAATATTTTCCTTAGATAGAATAGGAAGTTTGTTAGCTGTACATCTTATATATATTCTGTTTCTGATGGGAATGATATCATCGATTGATTATTGTTTACATGGTATCACACGCCTAACCCTAGCCGCTCCACTTCCTTCTGCCATCTTTGTCTAGCCTGCGATTTTTTTATGTCTCTCCATTCCGATGGGTGACAAGTCCGCAGCTCCTCAACCCGCCAAATCTCTGCACCCTGCCTACACTGTTACTGATATCCAGCGCAAGGTCAGAGTGCTTGATGGCACTAAGGTGACTTATTCAGCCTGGGTTAAGCTTTTCAAACTTCATGCTCGCGGCTACAAAGTCATGGCTCATATTGACGGAACGGCTCCTCCTGACATCACAGATCCTGACTACGAGTCCTGGTCTGAAATTGATGCACTTGTCTTACAATGGATCTACGGGACATTGTCTGATGATATCCTGGTACGTGTTTACAAACTGATTCGACTGCTCATGCAACCTGGGCACGACTTCAGACTATTTTTGTAAACAATAAGGGCTCGCGTGCGGCTGCACTTGAACATGAGTTTAACAATCTCACTCTCAAGTCTCAGCCATCGCTTGAAGCCTACTGTCAAAAACTCCGAGATCTCGAGAATCAATTGAATGATGTCGACTGTCCGGTAAATGAACAGCGATTAGTGTTGCAGTTAGTTCGCGGGTTACCGGCGGAATTTGACACTATTGGAGCATTAATTAACCAAAATCTCCCTGATTGGGATTCGGCTTGCAACATGCTCCACCTTAAAAGTCAACGCCAAGCAACCCGTGACAGCCTCTTACCGTCGGCTGCTTTAGCAGCCGTCTCCTCCACTCAGCCTTATGATTCCGGCCAAGGACACCGCCGCCGATTCCAGAATCGGCCATCCAACAGCCACACAAATCGACGATCTACTAGTCAGCCCCACAACAATCAGGCACAAACCACTAATCGGAACTGTGGTTATCCCAAAGGCTAGAATAATCAGGCCCAGTCTATGGGAAGTAGACCACCACTTACTGGCTTACTGGACGCCCCTCCATGCCCGTTCCCTACACAGGCTGGCTGGGCCCAGCCCTGGTTCAGCACACAGTGGTCTGCCCCACCTGCGAACAACCATCTGCATCAAAATCAGCAGGTTCTTCCTCAACTAATCAGGCCCATTTAGCCACTCTTGACCCACTGGAACCAACCCAACTTGATGAGGCACTACAAGACTACAAGCAATGACTTTAGACACTGACGACAATCAGTGGTATATGGACTCGCGTGCTTCTGACCATCTAACCGGGGACCAAGGTAAAATCACAAACCCATTGTTATCTAGTCCTATTGGTTCGATTTTTGTAGGTAACGGTGCTCGCATACGGTTCTTGGATCTTGACACTCATCCTTCCCAACCTCTACCCGAGACCTACACCTCAAAAACATACTTTACACACCCAATGTCATCAAAAATCTTATTTCCGTACGAAAATTTACTATTGATAACAATGTTTCAGTTGAATTTGACCCTAATGGTTTTTCTATGAAGGAACTCAAGACTGGCAAGATCCTAACACGCCACAATAGCTCGAGTCACCTTTATCCCGTCACATACCCTGCCACCACACCTGCTGTGTCTGCTGCTCTTGCATCCACCTTTCAAGACCATTGGCATGATCGTTTGGGCCATCCTGGTTTTCCAGTTTTTATTATCTTGTTTCAAATAAATTTATTTCATGTAACAAGCGTGCTAAGACTTTAGTTTGCAACTCTTGTCAACTATCTAAGCACAAACATTTACCATTTGTCATTTCTCAGTCTAATACTAGATTGCCTTTTGATATTGTGCATTGTGACTTATGGACATCACCGATCACGAGCAAAACAGGTTATAAATATTATACGGTGCTTGTTGATGATTTCACACAATACATATGGGTCTTCCCACTCAAATTTATTCTGAAACGTTCACTAAGTTCTCTAATTTTCATAACTACATTAAAACCCAATTCAACATTGTCATACATTCTTTTCAATGTGACTTAGGGGGTGAATTTGATAATCTCTTGTTTAAAACTTTTGCAGATTCAAATGGTCTTCAATTTCGTTTCTCATGTCCCCAACTTCTCAGCAAAACGGAAAGTCCGAACGTATGATTCGTTGGTTGAATGACATCATGCTCACACTTCTCACTCATGCATCTCTACCACCAACCTTTTGGGTGGAAGCACTTCACACGGCTTGTTACCTTCACAATATATTACCTACATCCGTGCTGAACTTTCAAACCCCACCACTGTTTTATATCTTAAACAGCCCACTTATGATCACCTACGGGTGTTTGGCTGTATGTGTTACCCAAACACATCGTCTACCCGCTCCAATAAACTTTCACCTTGTTCAACCCGCTGCGTATTCCTTGGTTATCCTGCTGATTACCGTGGCTACCGATGTCTCGAAATCTCATCTGGGAAAATCATTCCAAGTCGCCATGTCACGTTTGATGAGTTCACTTTTCCTTATGCCAATTCAGCTTCAACCTCATCCCACAACTATTCCTTCCTAGACCCCTCGCCTCTTATTTATCAACCTTCACCAGCACACTTTACACAACCAGATCCCAACTATTCTTCCCCAACAACCTCTCCAAATGCTACACAAACAGCCCCTACCAACTCCTTCCCAACAGCCCTTACAAACTCCTCTCCAACAGCCACTACCATTCCTGCGTCAACACCTTTACCACCTGTCCAGTTCACTTACCACCGCCGATCTAGACAACCTCCTCCACCAGCTCATTCACAGCCTAATTTTCAGCCTGCTGGCCCATCTCATCAGCCCACTGGTCCACTCCAGCAACCTGCTACTCTACCCTGTCATCCCATGACAACCCACACAAAAGATGGGACCATTAAAACCCGTGCACATGTGAACCTACATACCCAAACCGATCCCTCCATCTCCCCATTCCAACCTCACACGTTAAAGCCCTCACTGATCCAAACTGGCATGCAGCCATGACTGAAGAATATCAAGCCTTGATGGAGAATAACACATGGGTACTTGTTCCAAGGCCTCCTGATGCTAATGTTTTTCGGTGCATGTGGCTTTTTCGCCACAAATTTAATGCTAATGGTTCTCTTCAACGGTATAAAGCCCAGAAGTGGTCAATGGCAAAAGTCAACAAATTGACATCGATTGTGATGACACATTCAGCCCCGTCGTTAAACCAACCACTATTCGTACAGTCTTAAGCCTTGCCGTTTCTCGGGGATGGAAAATCCATCAACTAGATGTAAAAAATGCCTTTCTTCATGGAGACCTCAACGAAACGGTATACATGTTTCAGCCACCTGGGTTCATAAGCAAACAGTTTCCTCACCATGTGTGCAGGCTAAATAAGTCCTTATATGGCCTGAAACAAGCACCACAGGCGTGGTATGACCGATTTGCTACTTATCTGATTAAATGTGGTTTTAAATCAACTTTGACCGACACATCTCTTTTTGTCTACCATCAAGGTAACGATATGGCTTATCTTCTACTATATGTTGACGACGTTATCTTGACAGCCTCATCAGATAAGTTACTTCACATATCATTCAATCTCTCTCAAAGGAATTCCGCATGACCAATCTGGGCCATCTCCACGTTTCCTTGGTATAAATGTTTCTCAATCTAAAGGGGGCCTCTTTTTGTCTCAAACTAAATATGCAAAAGCTATTCTTTTAGAGCAAACATGTCTGATTGCAAACCATCAACCACTCCTGTTGACACGGCTTCAAATTAAGCGCCACAAGTGGACATTTGTTGCCTGATGGAACACTCTATCGTCAATTGGCCGGAGCACTACAATATATCACTTTTACTCGGCCAGACTTAACTTATGCGGTGCAACAAATCTGCCTATTCATGCATGCATTGCGTGACTCACACTTCCAGTTTTTGAAACGATACCTGAGGTATCTAAAAGGAACCATTGCTCACGGTCTTCACATTACTCCCTCTCGATCACACAAACTTATTGCATACTCTGACGCTGATTGGGGGGGTGCCCCGACTCCAGAAGATCTACATCAGGATATTGTGTATTTCTAGGCGACAATTTGGTCTCATGGTCATCCAAGAGACAGCCAACTATCTCTCGCTCCAGCGCAGAGGCCGAATATAGAGGCGTTGCAAATGCTGTTGCTGAAACAATATGGCTTCGCAATCTGCTGTTAGAGCTTATGGTACCAACACGGCAGGCCACAGTTGTTATTGTGACAACATTTCTGCGGTTTATCTGTCTGAAAATCCAGTGCAACACCGCGAACTAAACATGTGGAACTTGATATCCATTTTGTTCGAGAAAAAGTGCGCATCGAGGATGTACGCGTTCTACATGTCCCAGCAGATTTTCAGTTCACAGACATCTTCACCAAAGGGCTCCCTCGACAACTATTTAATCGCTTTCGTTCCAATCTGTGCATTCACCCTCCTTCCGCACCGACTGAGGGGGTGTATTAACTTGCATTATTTACCATTTATTATATTATTTTATTAGTTGTAATTTAGGACTCAATTACTGATTTAGTGGGATATTTAGTCAATGTTTTCCTTAGAATAGAAAGTTTTTAGCTGTACATTGTTAAGGTGTGAAGGCCTTTGGGCTTTCGGATGGAGTTATGGCCTGGCCCATTGAAGCTTCTTAAAACCCTAATTATTCTTATATATAGAGCATGTCATTGTATTGTAATCTTGTCCCTTGAGCTTAATAAATTACCTAGTTGCAGAGAGTGGACGTAGCTCATCTTGACCGAACCACTATAAACTCTCGTGTTCTTATTGCTTTCGTGTGCGTGCGTAAAATATTCTGTTTATTTTCGCAGCGTAAAGATACCTAACAACTGGTATCAGAGCATCAGGCTCTTGAAGATTTTCGCCGCCGCCACTATCTAGGGTTTCTGCCGTCGCCGCCACCTAGGGTTCCTCCGCAGCCGTCGCCGCCACCTAGGGTCCTCCGCAGCCGTCGCCGCCACCTAGGGTTCCTCCACAGAGCGTGAACAGTGTTTTCCGGCGCGAACAGTGTTTTCCGGCGTGAACAGTGTGTTCCGGCGTGAACAGTGTTTTCCGGCAGTGAACAGTGTTTTCCGGCAGTGAACAGTGTTTTCCGGCCGTGAACAGTACTGACTGATTTTTTCAGTTTTTTCAGTTGTTCGGTTCTGTTTGCTAGCTGTTTTTTGGAGTGATTTTTGCGATTAGAGTTCCGGCTGGGATCATAGTTGTCAATAGCGAATAGCGGTAAATAGCGACAAGCCACTATATGCTACGTAGCGAATAGCGGTAAATAGCGACCGCTATTTCGTGTTTAGCGATTAAGTAGAATAATATGTAAGATTGTTTTACATTCAATAGATAAGCATGTTTAGTAATAAAGTAGTAGGAAATCTAAGGAAAGACCCCCAAAATAGCTAAAATACTTGATTACTAATCATCTAAATCTCATATTTACCAAATAAAAAATTAAAAAAAAATAAAAAAATAAAAAAAAATAAAAAATACCGCTATTTAGTCGCTATTTACAAATAGCGACCGATTGGCGCCACGCTACATAGCGCGCTATAGCGGTCGCTATAGCCGCTATTGACAACAGGGGCTGGGATCTCTTGGAGTTGCTGGTTCGCTCAGGTTTTGCAGGTGAAGCGTCGGGTCGGGTGTTTCGGGTTCTAGCAATGTTTTCAGAACCGGATCGGACGTCGAACGGACGCCCTACTGGTTTGGTGGTCGGACCGGTCGGACCGGTCGGACCGGTGGTTGGTGGTCGGACCGGTCGGACCGGTCGGACCGGTTGGACCGGATTTAACTATTTTAATTATATTTATATATGTAATTAAATATAAGTAATTTATATATGCTTATATATGTATTTTATAGTTATATATAAAATTTAAGTATATTGGGGTGTGTGTGAATGTATGTTTAAGATTATATTGAACACTTTGTCCCACATTGGTGTGGGGACAAAGTGATGTTTGTTTATAAGTAATTTTTTTATCACTCTAGTGTATCCTTATGACATATTTTGCCACAAGTACTACCCGCGCACAGGGGGGGGTGCAAAAATGGGGAAAAAGGTTGGATTTCCAGCGAATCGTGTGTGCCCGCACGTGTCGCGGACACGAATGCAACTTCAAAAACCTAGGCCCGTGCGAGCCCGTTTTTTGAATTCGGTTTTACTTTTTGATCTAGCACACTAATTTGTAGTTCAACACCCCGTTTTTACTCAAAAAAATTAAAAAAAAATAAAAAAAAATGCAAAAACGGTCCGAACCGGTCCGGTTCCCCGGTCCGACCACCGACTCGGGTAGAACCGGCCGGTTCGACCCCCACAAAACGAATCGCACACGACCGGACCGGCCACCTAGCCGATCCCCGTTCGACCGGTCGGACGGCGGTCCGATCCGGCCGTGAAAACACTGGGTTCTAGGGTTTGGTTGGAAGTACCGGATCTGGTTTGTCTATCCTTGTTGACTGGTTATCAACTATTCAGCATGCCTGTTTCGTGTGTTTTGTCTCTGGTTTGCTATATGGCTGAAGACGGGAAGACTGTGATCGAAAAGTTCAATGGCACTGATTTTGGTTGGTGAAAAATGCAAAAGAGGCATTACTGTGTCAAAAGGATTTGGATATGGTACTGGAAAAGAAACGGATAGTATGGAGAAAGCTGAAGAAGCAGTTTGGAATTCCAAGGACAAGAAAGCTAGAGCGGCTATTATGTTATCTTTGACGAAGACGTTGCTTTTAACATCATGAAAGAAACCACTGCAAGTGGTATGATGTTGGCTTGTCAATATGTATGAAAAGTGTCTGCAGCTAACAAGGTGTTCTTGATGAGGGAACTGTTCACAATGTTGTTAAAAATCGCTAGGCGCTAGTCAGGCGGTGAGGTAGGGACTAGGGATTAATCGGGATTAATCGGGATTAATCGATTTGGAAATTATATGTATTTTTTAGAAATTATATATATACTTAATATTAGTACACTTCAAATATTAATAATTAGACATAAAATTAACCAAGTACTTCAAAGATCACATAGTTCAAAATATAAAAATTAAAACATAGTAGTATTAGATGCCATTTATATATCTAAACGCTATTGTAAAATTATTAGTTAATCTATAATCTATTATCTATGCAAGTAAATAACATGTATAAAACTGTTAATAAACACAATTCAAAACATATTCAAAATGTGAAAATAACTAAAAAGTAATAACTTATAAACATATAACTATAAATAAAGGGGTCGATGAACACTATTGAACAGAGTCAAAATTAGAACCCTCAAAACTATAAAGTCAAATTAAGCAAAAGGGTCGATGGTGGTCGATGAACAGAGGTGGAGTTGGTCGATGCACAGGTGGTCGCCGGAGGTTGTGGAGCTGCTCGATGAACAGGTGGGCGGCGGTTGTGGAGCTGCTCGATGAACAGGTGGTCGCCGGATGAACAGGTGCTCGAAGAAAGTGGCGGTTTTAGGTTTTAGGTCGATTTGGTCGATGAAGTGGCTGTTGAAATGCAGAAAGTGCCTAAATCCGTAATTTTTCAGGTTTTTAAACCCAAATGAAACCGTTGACCGGCTTTGACCGCCTAGCCGATTACCACGATTACCACCGATTACTCGGCGATTACCACCGACTAGCCCGATTACCGATTAATTCAGCCGATTAGCATAACGACTAGGGCCTAGGCCGCCTAGCGATTAATCGGCGATTAATCGGGCGCCTAGGCCGATTTTTACAACACTGACTGTTCATGACGAGAATGAAAGAGGGAAACTCAGTCACCTCCCATATTAATGATCTGATGTCTATTCTTACTAGATTAGAATCAGTGGGAATAAAATTCGATAATGAGACTCGAGCCTTGGTGTTGCTATCTTCACTACTGATAGTTGGTCCGGAACTGTAACTGCTGTTACAAATTCTATGGGGGCTAACGACTGACATTTGAAAGATCCAAGACATTGGGATAGGTGAAGACACACGTCTGAAAAGTGCAAATGTTGGATCATCTTCTGAGATGTTACATGTTGGCAGGGGAAGGGAAAATAGCCGAGCCAGGGGGAGTCGGGGAAAGAGTTCAACTCGGACTCGGAAAAATGTGAGGTGTTGGATCTGCAACGAGGATGGACATGTTAAGAGTCAAGTCCAAAGAAAAGTCTGAACACTGCTGCTGAGGATGTCAATGATGGTGACGTGTTAATCTTGAGGCTGTGAAAACAGTGTGAACTCTTGGATCATGGATTCTGGTCTTCGTTTCACGCCATACACAGCGGGAAATGATGGTGAATCTGAAAACAGGCGATTGGGAAGATACGTCTCGCTGATGGCAGAATGCTTGATGTAATGGGCATGGGTGATATTGATTCGGTGACTCCATTGGGAACTACATGGAACTTGAAGAATGTCAAAGTGATTCCAGGTTGAAGAAGAAAAATAATTTCTGTTAGTAAATTGAATGAACAAGGACTGGAAGTCAAGTTGGTGTGGTAAATGGAGGGTAATCAATGGGAACCAGGTGATTGCTCGTGGTGATAAGCATGGGTCATTGTACATGGTGGAGGTACCTGCTGAGGGACTGATCAACCCGGTTAAGCAAGTCAAAGTCGGGTTCGCTAAATCTGCTGCTAAGAGAGTTCATTTTGCAAACATGAAGTCTGGAGCAAAGATTGTAGCTGAATGGGGTCATAAGTCTAAACCAGTCAGAAGATTTGTGACAGTGGGAGCATGGGGCATGTTCCGGGTACAGTCAAGAAGAATCGTTGGGTTTTGAAGACTACGACTGGAAAAATCCTCCTGGTGATGTTTGCTGAATTTGGAGAGTGTTAGTGGTTCTCGGTGTATCTCTGAATTTGGTGGATCGTGGTAAACCAGTTGAGACAGAGGATGGGTCGCTGGTGGAATTTACCACGACTGGGTTGGAGCTCGGGGGAGCTTCAACGGGCCCTTTCAAGTAATTGATGAGAAGGGGCCTCTGCAACTAGGGGATTTGGATTGAATCTAGCTTGTTTCTTTGGAATTGAAGGCTTGGAGGTTTCTGTTACTTGAAAGATTACTGATGACAGGGTTTGCTTTGTACGTAGAGGCTAGCTGGGAGTATTCGCAAGGCCTTCAAGTAGGAGATTGTTAAGGTGTGAAGGCCTTTGGGCTTTCGGATGGAGTTATGCCTGGCCCATTGAAGCTTCTTAAAACCCTAATTATTCTTATATATAGAGCATGTCATTTTATTGTAATCTTGTCCCTTGAGCTTAATAAAACCTAGTTGCAGAGAGTGGACGTAGGTCATCTTGACCGAACCACTATAATTCTCGTGTTCTTATTGCTTTCGTGTGCGTGCGTAAAATATTCTGTTTATTTCCGCTGCTTAAAGATACCTAACATACATCTTATATATATTCTGTTTCTGATGGGAATGAGATCATCGATTGATTATTGTTTACAAAAACTGTACAAAATAGAAACAAACTTCACGTTTTTTCCCATATATTAGCAACCAAGTCTATGTAACAGAAACTATTAAAGCAGCATACCATACATCCACGTAAGCCACAACACTAGTGCCACACACAAAAAAGTCTTACAAGAATAAATAATAATAATAATAATAATATAATAATAATAATAATAATAATAATATAATAATAATAATAATAATAATAATAATAATAATAATAATAATAATAATAATAATAACTTAACTTACAGTTTGGGGTTTTTGTACCTAATTTCTAAGCTAAATATTAAATTTGAGATCCAATTCAACATGGCATATATATGACAGTAAATTGCTAAAGCGGGTAATTCGTTGTTATGATCAGTAGAAACTGTAATTTGCAGTTGAACATTGGTCCATTTGACTTGAAGATTGTGGGGAGATATTACTATTACCTGTTGAGGATCTGTGCCGATTTGGCCCATAGGAAAAGAATTGTAAGCAGGAGTAAGAGAACATTCGAGACATAGGACAACAATGTGTAATCAGATCTTTCAAACATCACCCATGAAGCTAAAGTTATTATCAGAATTGACATTGTAACATTTTTATCCCTCCATAGAATCACATCTGCAACTGATCAACGAATATAATAAGACTTCAGACAGTTTTTTTTTTAATAAAAAAGCTTAATTATATTTGCCACCTAAACAAAATCAATTTTAGTTGATCATATTTTGATAAAGTGTTGAAGGGGTGATTGAATATGCATTTAGAAAGCACACATCCACCACACCCTTAAAGAAGTTGAACGATATTTGAAGCTGATTTACATGTTTTCAGATGGCCAAAATTCTTGCAGATCAGAGGCAACAGAGTGGTTCATAAAACGCATCTTAAACTATAACCAAAATGAGATCTTGACCGTTTATAACAAATCCTATAAGTGAAATCAATCACGATAAGTTTGTAGATGAAAACGATCAAATCAAGACCTATATGCTATATGAGTCTGGATTAAATCACGCGGTTAACTAATAAAGCAAACAGATGCTTTGACCTCCCATATAGGAATTTCATATACATTTGGTGTATGTATACACAGCAAATTAATCTCATTTGATCAAAATAAAGAGTTGATGCCAAAACTGAAGTCAGAAGTCAAACTGTAGAACCAAGAATATTCTTCAAAATCAATATGAGATCTTAACCCATCAACAACAAAAAGCACGAGGCTAAATCAGAAAAACTTACAGAGGCCCCCCAAGAATATGATGAACACTTGCCTGCCTGTTAAACAGCAATCCATCCGACGAACTCATCGGGATTCTTCTGCAAATTCAAAACTGGAATTCAAAGCTTATCTAAGTGTAAAGATGGGTGTTTTTCTTTCTTTCTTTCTTTCTTTATGTTGGTAAATGGTATCGTACTGCAATTAGCAATTAGGGGAGTGATGGAGAAAACCTATACTTGAGTTTTGTTGAATCCAGCCTAAAAGATTAAATTTTGAAAAGCAAAAATGGTCTCTGCTTTGGCTTTTCTTTAAATAAATTAAATATTAAATAATAATGAGAGAGAGAGAGAGACATATCAAGTTTCAAGAAACGACAGTCCTCTCGAGTGGCAGAGGACACCACACCATCGTCGAAAAAACGGCCGTTTGTTAAGCTGTAAACGGTCGTTTACAATTATGTAAACGGTCGTTTGCATGATGCTAAACGGTAGTTTGCAGTATTATAAACGGTCGTTTGGGTATTTGTAAACGTCGTTTATAAAATACTAAACGGTCGTTTGTAATTTTTTAATATTTTTATTTAAATTTAAGATTAAAATAAGTATTAACTTTTTCTATAATTATGTTAAATTTTTATTAATTATATTAAGTTTTTATTATATAAATTTTTTCTATTTATATTTATATTATAGTAATTATATAGTTTAATATAATTGTAAATAGAAAAGTTAATACATGTCATAAAAACTTATAAAAACTTATGTAATTTATAAATTTACTTTTTTTATTTATAATTATAATATACTAATAATTTATATATTATTAAGTTTTTATGTACATGTATGAAGTTTTTGTATTAAACTTATAAAAACTTATGTAATTTATAAATTTACTTTTTTATTTATAAATTTAAAATAAAATTATATATAAGTTTAAAATATTTGAACCTTATATAGTTCGTATAAATTAAACTTATAGATAATTTTACAAATAAATTTATAATTTACTAAACGACCAATTTAGTATATAAAACTATAAATAGTTATATTATATTAAATTTATATATTCTAAGATAAAATAAATAGTTACAAGTGATACTAATTAATCTATATTGAAACGAGTAACAGTTTTATTTCGAAGTATATACTGACTATATCTTTGAAGTCTCTCCTCGTACTTTCTTTCCACGCAACCGCATTATTACTTTTGTGAAATTCCATAACGGCGTTATGAAAGGCAATGGATATCACCCTCTAAACGCACAGAGACGTAGTGGCAACCATACACATGTGCAATAGTAATGAATTGGTGGTACATGAGTTCATCCGGACCTGTCCATAGCAGAAAATAAGTTGCACTTTCAGTGGGAGATAAGCATTGAAGAA
This sequence comes from Flaveria linearis, assembly GCA_024085815.1. Taxonomy (NCBI): domain Eukaryota; kingdom Viridiplantae; phylum Streptophyta; class Magnoliopsida; order Asterales; family Asteraceae; genus Flaveria; species Flaveria linearis. The sequence goes on from JABSNV010000232.1 coordinate 106,473, forward strand.
TCACATTAAATCTGTTGGCGATCAATAATCCTGTGTATGGCATTATCATCCAGTGTTGATGAGGAGCTGGACCCGGTTGTAGCCATGATAACTACGTTCTGTCTCATCATATGAGCTGGAGAAAAGATTTCTGTATAAATTAGAATTGTTATGTAACTCGTTTAAAAGCTCATAGCTCATGTTCAGCAATCAATTTCTTCACCGTATCCTAAGGAGAAGGAAACTGCACGAAACCCACATTTACCATCACTGTTTACGTTCTCTATATGTGTTATATACGGATGGAAAAGTGTTGGAATATATTAGTAAAGGATGATGATATAGAGAAGATTGAGTTGTGTTATCTACGTTTGAAGTATGTTTTGGGGGGCTCAACCCAAAAAATCATAACAACAAATCATCTGTCTGTAGGTATGATCTCGAGTAGGTTCAGCAGGTGAAGGGTCTGGTTTGTTTTGTTTTTGAGATTTGAGTGTTGGCCTTCCACGAGTATTTTTTGCACCGTAGGCTCGTTAAGATTTATGCTGATAGGATTCGTTATGCTTTTTATCCTTTCTAACCAATTCCTTTTCACCGTGGGATTTTTTTGTTTCTTGTAAGCTTCTTGAACTCTCAACTTCGTCATCACATGAATATCTTCTTCGTCTTCGTTTAACGATACCGGTGAAAAGTCAAGCCTCCTCCAAAATATATCTATCGAATGTAGTGGAATAGGTTTCCTGCTTTTAAATACTGTGCGATTTCACAAGCACATGGTAAACCGCAACTAGTACGAATATGGCAGCCACAGTTTTGTGATTGGTTTTGAATTCATTAACTCGTGTCAGCTCTCCAAGTAATATCCAGAGCTTCATGAGAAACGTTTGATAAAAAACAAATAAATTATGTTTATGTTGATGTTTTATTTTATCCGACTTTCCTCGAAGCTTGCCTTTATTTGTGTCTCCTGTAAACGTACTATGTTATTTAAATTTGTTATAAATTTATCTAAATTTGACTTGTCAGAATTCAAATGTTTTTTTAACAGAGCATGTAGGCTTTCTACTCTGTTTGTTGTTCGTTCTCCAAAATTTAGATGTTGATCAATCCATGCAGACACGAACATCTCTTATAATTTTGCAACCAGTTAACATCCAAATAATTAAACACATCTGCAAAGAGAAATCAAATATGTTAGTTTCAATTTCATTAAAATAAAAACAATAAATTTAATAGATCAGGAAAATACTTCGATGCTTGTTCATCAACTTTGTCTGCAATTGCGTTTGATTTTCATAATAGGCCTCAATTGTTGAGATTGAAGCAGAAATCTCCAGTAATACATGTAACATCCCACATCGGTTGGGAAGGGAACCAAAGTCTCTCTATAAGGGGCTGGATACCTTCCCCATTGGACGCGTTTTAAAACCGTGATGGGGCTATTCTCTCCAAGTAGCGGACAATATCCGATGCGGTTTCCTGCTTGTTACAGTTGGTATCAGAGCCAGGGCCGGGCCGGTGTGCCAGCGAGGACGCTGGTCTCCCAAGTGGGGAGGATGTAACATCCCACATCGGTTGGGAAGGGAACAAAAGTCTCTCTATAAGGGGCTGGATACCTCCCCATTGGACGCGTTTTAAAACGCGATGGGGCTATTCTCTCCAGTAGCGGACAATATCCGATGCGGTTTCCTGCTTGTTACAATACATAAATTATCCCACTCAATCTGAGACCTGAAAGATGGTCTGCAATGCTTTCTGATATTCTCCTGTATATGATATCTACAAAGCAATCGGGTTGCTTCTCGGAAAAATTACTTGGCATGCATCCTTAATGCCAACTCTCTATAGTGACTATGACACGTGGTAGCATATACCCATCCAATGTTTTTCTCAGACAATTTAAAGCCCACTTGAAATTATTTTTTTCTCATTTCGTATGAATGCGAAAGCAATACAAAATGTCTTATTTGTTGAAGTTAAGCCAACAATCTGAAGAAAAGGGAGGCGATACCTGTTCGTCTTGTACGTGCAATCTAAAATAATCACATGCGGGAACGCACGCCATATTTTTAGTGAAGTGGGGTTAACAAAAAACAAATCATTTAATTGATTTGATTCGTCATCAGTAGTAAAATCATAGATGTATCCGCCCATCTGCAAAGATTGAAGAAGTGATTGCATTGGGTGGTTCCAAATTTATCCAACTTTCGTATCTTTGTCCGTGCATCATACACGTTTCAATTGTGGATATATTTTTATCATTATTTTCTTTTAAAGCCGTAAGAATATCACATGGCTGCATATTTTTTCTTGTAAGATCTTCCACCATGCATACTCTTCTTTAGACAATCTTTTTGTATAAGCATGACCCTCCAAAAATTTAGAAGGTTCATGGTTATGTTCGTCACAGACAACATGTATTTTCCAACCTCGATCTTCTTCATGATATTTTGCTATAAGTTGAAATGGACAACCTATCTTCTTTGTGCCTGAATGTGTGGTTGAATCTGATGTTGACTTGTACACCACCACGATCGCACATAAGAAATGCCTTGTTGACGAATCCGTATACAGCCTTCTTCGTTCGTTGTGTGACAATAACATATCCAAGGCTGTGTGCAGTGTTTTGCACCCAATCCATTAACTCTTCTCTTGTGTTGGGTACACCCAATCATTATAAATTGAGACATTATTGACTTGAATTACGATGATGTGTGAATAAATGAATTGAATACTTGTGAATTGTGAATTGTGAATTGTGTAAACGGATTTATAGGCATCTTCCATATAATTCTGTAAACGATTATTGAGTTTATCTGGCACATTTCCCAATAATTATTATACAATAAATAAATTCTTTATTACAATAACTAAACATAAATAAATTCATTATTACAATTAATAAAACATAAATAATTCTTTATTATAATAACACTAAATAAAAAAATTACAGATCATCAGGAGGATCTTGATATGGAGGTACCATATTTGATTATTATTTTAAACCTCCACCTAACTTGTGGATAATCTGCGATCATGTCCATCCGTATAAGATGTTCACGATCAACAAATCCGGACATAAGTACCAGCCCGTTTAAACTTGCCACGTTGTCCGGGGTGAGAATATGTAAAGACTCGGCAAGTCGAGTAACATATGTACCACCTCAAATATGTCCGGTTTTCTTTGTACCCGTGCAAGAAGTAAAATAATCAGCAAGCATATATGCCAGATTACAAGGCCTCCTTTTAATCAAACAAAATAAAAAGAACAAATCCTTTTTAGTCACCCCACCACTAGTCATCCTACGTCCAGCTATAGTATGACCAATACGCGATGAATATTCTATACAACGGATCGTTCATTCTTGTAGCTTTTGTTTTATTGTTAGGTATAATTGGCCATCACCAATTTCTTCCTAAAATTTTCATCATCATTATAATCTTCTGGAATTGTGTAAGACCATTCAAAAAATCAGATTGATGGGTCTCTTGAACTGTATATAAACCCATCAAAACACCAAACTCGGCCACTGAATAATTACGTGGCACCCCCCCCCCCCCCCCCCCGAGAACAAAACTGATAGCATCCGTATCACTGTTAAAAAAATATAAGTTCAATTAAATGTAGACATGAATTATATATAATCCACTAAATTGGTATACCTATAGTTATATTGTTCGAGTCAAAATTAAAGGTGGAGAAAAACTCCAAACAAAGCTCCTTATATTGTGGCCCACTAATTGCAAAACATCTTCTCCACGGCTCGTTCATCATGTCACGAGCACGAGTAAATTCCCCCCCACGTCCCGTAACAAACTCCAAGATATCGAACGTGAAGCCTCAAATTCTTTATCTAAAAGTTTCTAATTTCTGAAGTCTTTTATATTCATCTGACCCTCGTTGAAACTGAAGCCAATGATGATTAGAAAACACGAACTGACGTGTTCTTGACATGAACTTGAAGCCATTACCTACAATAATTAAAATCAGTAACATAATAAAATATATATTAAACTTTAGAATAATACATAAAAACTAACCTTTGTAATAAATAATGAAATGATAAATATTTGAAGTAAGAAGAATGTATGGAGAGGTATGGAGGAATGGATAGAGAGGTATGATGAAGGAATGGATAGAGAGGTATGGAGGTGTAGAAAGGTGAAGAAGGATGTATAATGAAGGATTGTTCGGTGAAGAAGGATGAGAATCGACTTCTTAAATCGAGCTAAAGGCAAACGACCGTTTGGGAAAAAGTAAACGGCCGTTTACTTTAAAGAAAACGACCGTTTACAGCTAAAGCTACGACCGTTTGTAGCAAAAGAATACGCCCTTTTGCAGATCTGGATACGACCATTTAAAGGTCTGAAAACGTCCGTTTACATCACAGTAAACAACCGTTTACATCTTAGTAAACGACCGTTTACTGCCCTTCTCAATCAGTGGTGTGTGAAACACAACACCCTTTATTACACCAAAAATAAACAACTATAAGATAAGATAATTATTGAAATTGACGGTTTTTTAAGGGTCCTAACGGGACACCGCAGGGGTTTTTAGGGGTAGCCAGGCCAAACAGTCACGGTTAGGGCTTGCGGTCACGTTTTGATACCTAAACGTGACCGCAAGGTCTTGCGGTCATGGTTTCTGTGTCTGTCTTCCAACACCTTCTGACAACAAAACGACAAAATGGGCTGATAAAGTTGAAAACCGGTCACCAAACCGTCACGGTTTGGCCTAACCGTGACCTCTAGGGTACGAGGTTCAGTTAAGGCACGAGGTAGACTGTGATGTTGACAAAAGGCCGGATTCGCGCCTCGAACCGTCACGTGGAGGCCAAACCGTGACGGTTTGTGCACCAGATTTTCATCTTAAATACCTTTGAGCTTTCAACAACAATCGATTCATCCACACTCGAAATTTTTTCATCATAAACCTTTGAGCTTTCATTCATCCAACACTTGAGATTTTCAGCCTTCGTCATTCCAAAAACACGTTATTCGAAAATAATGTCGGGTTCGGGAGATCATTATCAAAAACCGAAGCTTCCAGATTTGAATGAGGTGTCACATATCAAAGATTCGAACCAGGTTGAACAGTATATGTTTTATTACAACTTATTATGAAATATCTAACCATTATCTTTTTAGGAATATTACGTATACGGGAGTCACCCCCGTGGGGGAGGAGGAAACCAACCCGTCAAACACATTTGCTCAAGAGGCATACAACTCTTATTTGGACCGACAGGTTACGGTGAAGGGTACAGATATCCCCCTTGGAATTCTTACGGCATGCCCCGAACACGTACCACTCACAAACAGAGCTGGATTACGGACATCCCCCGTACCAGTCAGAACTAGAAATTACACATGTGTCGGATACTTTTAATGGAAATGACACAGATGAGAGTGACGGTTCGGTTCACCTCAAAGAAACCATGGTACACCGCGGAGCATGATGGGGATGAGGTCTGGTGGAGGTCCGACAACCGATGTACACCACGACCTTGATTCGCGGGGCTGACGACTCGGATCAGGTCTGGTGGCCTGCGATCGGCGATGACCGTACGGTGGTGATGAGGTCCTCTCGTATACGAGACCCTCTGTATAGATACATTCACCGACTGATCGCCACGTCCGTCGCTGGTCGTGGGGCGGGGACCGACAGGGTTAACACCGCCGACCTTTTCTTTCTTCGGTGTGTACTCACACACCGACACTACCACCTCGCGTATGCCCTTGCTGATTTTTGCTAGTTATTATCACAGGCAGTCGCGAGGGGCGTTGGTGGGCGGAAATCGTTTTCCCGATCGCTCGGGGCCTGGGTTACGCGCTTGCCATGTCCCAGCTCCCGCTACCTCTGACTCCTGTGCGCATGGCCGGCCGAACCACCGCCCACTGGGATGAGGATCGTTCGGAGGTTCCCCGACGGCACGTGGCACCTGCTCAGTAGATACCATGAGCTTGTGGCATGGGTGCCCGAGCCGTTAGTGGACCCACCCGAGTTGGCGGGGGCTGAGGTCCACCTTCAGGCTGCCCACGAGCCGTTTGGTGGCGGGGATCACCTATTCCTCCGCCGCACGACCAGGACCCGCCCCAGCATCCTCAGCGCGTGTACCATGTCGTGCGACTGCCGGCTCACGTTATCGATATGCTTCAGGACAGCGCAGGCCAGGGTCACGAGGCTGGAGGATATGCTGAATTGGGTCATCCAGCACATGGTCGTCGACTATGCCGCCTCCGGTACGCCGTTGTTGTCACAGCCACCGAGGCGGTTAGGCCATGACGTGCTGGTCCATCTGGCGCGGGCGGTCTGGTCAGGGCAGCGATCGGAGATGACGGATTAATAGGATATTTTTTCTTTGTATTTGATTTCTTTTTGTATGTAAAAACTCGTTGTATATATATATATATATGCAGTTTCAGTTATGATTACTTGTATATTTGGTTGTGTTGTTTGGTTGTGTTTCTTTGTTTGTTTGTTTTATATTTGTAATGTTGATAATGTTAATTCTATATGTTTGATAACACTGATTTTACGATTAGGTTAACCATGTAATAAAATAAAAACCAACTTGTTTATAAATAATTAAACCAAAAGTTACTTGTAATATGATAAATTAATAATAACACAAACACAAACTCGTATGTTACGATTAGGTTAACCGTATGATAAAATAAAAATAAAAATAAAAATACTAGTATGATTACTCAAATTTAGAAAATATATACAATATCTGTATAATGACAACCGATTTTTACAAACTCGTAAACAAATTAAACACAAAACCGTCACATTAATAATAAATAAATACTTGTAATATTATAAATTATAATAAACACAAAACACAAACTTGTGAGTTACGATTAGGTTAAACGTGTGATAAAATTAAAATAAAAACAAACTGTTATGATTAAAAAAAATATAGAAAAATAGCAATATGTCACGGTTTGGCCAAACCGTGACATATAGCCCCCAAAACCCTAATCAATTCCCCATTAATTGCATACCCAATAATTACAACGGATCCCAGATTAGTCTGGGCTCTAACTGTCACGGTTAGGCCTCACCATGACAGTTAGGTCTCACACCCGACTGAACGGTCACTGAGAGCCCTAACCGTGACCGTTTGAGTCGTTTCCCCCAGAAAAATAGCGGTGTGTGCAGAATTCCCCTTTTTTAAATTGAAGATTATGGGTTTAAGTTTTAATTGATGTAATATATTTTAAGTATGTTAAAAATAATTTAAATGGAAGTTATTAGTTAAGTTTCAATTGATGTGACATATTTCAAGTAGGGGCCTACTAAAGAGACGCCCTGAAGGATATTCAGACGCCCTACTTACGGGCCGTAAGGCCCTTCACGGGCCGTATTGACTGTCGGGTAGTCAAATCAGTCATTCAAAAACGTAACGGCCCGTGAATATGATCACGGTCATATTTTTTCACGGGCCGTGAAGCTCTTCACGGCCCGTTTGGCATTCACCTTACGGGTCGTGAACTTCTTTACGGGTCCTACTTTCACCTTTAATAATTTGACGAGATATATTATTCCTCGTTTTTCGTGTAATTTTTATTTATTACGTTATTTGATATGACGTAATATTCCTTGATAGTCGTTTAAATTTGTATTTATTACATTATTTGATATGACGTAATATTCCTCGATATTCGTGTTAATTATGTGACAAGATGCAATATTCCATTTCAACTACTATATAAACGTTAGTTTATAAATTAATTTCATAATTCAAATTGCTACGATATAAATTCATTTCATTTCAACTACTATATAAACGCAATATTCAATTTCAACTACTATATAAACGTTAATATTTAACGTTACGATGTCTTTCTTGGATAACAACTATTATTCGGTTCGGAATCTAACTATTACCCTGAGGAGGGTTACGGTTATTACGATGAGGCTGCTTCAAACTATTTAGGACAGTTCACGTCCAATTACGGCGGGAATGACGGCGGCGATGACGGGGGTGATACGGTGGCGATAGCAGCGGTGATAATGACGGTTCTGGTTCCGGTAAAAGAGGTTTATACGACACGAATCAGGTTATAAGATATATCATATTTAATTTTTACTTTCATTTTACTTTCATTTAGTAATAACTAACTAAAATATTAAATTGATTAGGTTTTCTCATCACGTGAAGAATTAGTTGATTGGGCAACTAAAGTGGGGCGAGAAAATGGATTTGTTATTGTCACCAAACGTTCAAAAAGAAATTCTAATGGTGGGTGATTAAAATTTGGTTGAAATGTGATCGGGGTGGTGTATATAAGGGAGCATCCACTCTAAGAAAAAGTGGCACGAAAAAAACAAACTGTCAATTTGAATTGCAGGGTAAGTACCAGATGAGAGAGATGGATGGATTATAGTTGTTGTGGATGATACTCATAACCATGAACCTGCTGAACACCTCGAAGGACATGCATACACAATGAGGCTCACCGAAATGAGCTTTCTACTGTAAAGAATATGACCGAGCAAATATTGACCCTCGAAACATTCTAGGCACGTTGAGGGAACAAAATCCCAATAACGTGTCTGTGTTACGAACCATATATAACGCTCAGGCAAAAATTAAAAAGTCCACCAGAATTGGTGAAACCCCAATGCAGTTTTTTCTATACTACAACAACATCAATATATTTACACCCCTCACATAGATGAACTGACAAATACCGTCGACGGGTTTTTTTTATACATCCCCACATCTCACACATTATGGCGTGCGTACCCACACGTGCTGATGATTGATACAACATACAAAACTAACTTGTATAAAATGCCATTGTTCAAATGGTTGGTATGACATCCCCCTGAAATCTTTTTCTGTTGCTCACGCATTCATTGATTATGAGCGTGAAGTCAACTTCAGATGGGTGTTAGAACAACTAAAAGCAATGCTGGAAGATAAGTGTATGGATCCCCCGTGTTATACTAACCGACCGAGACCTCGCTCTGATGAATGCGTCAGAAGAAGTTTTTCCGAGTGCTGTTCGATTACTTTGCCGATGGCATATTTCGGAAAATATTGCTAACATTGCAAGGCGAGTTTTTCAATGAAAGTGGGGTGCTTTTGAGCATGTGTGGTCGGTACTTATTAACTCTGCAACGACGGACATATACACTTATAATTACGACCGGCTTTATCGCAGATTGGTGTCCAAACATTCAAGTAAGTTTTCCAGTGTTATTCTTAAAAATATATGTATATTTACATAAAATAAGTACATTTTAATAGGAGTGCCGATGTACCTCAAAAAACTGGTTGGACCCCTATAAGAGAGATTTGTGTCGGCGTGGAAATAAAGTTATAACTTCGGTCAGCACACAACGAACCGAGTTGAGAGCCAACATTCGTTTTTGAAAAGTTACCTGAAAGCAACCAATAGCACCCTGGATAGATTTATTCCTTTCATAATAATATCTTAGTTACCCAGGAAATTGCTATAAAAGAAAGTTTTACCAAAAGCAAAATCATGCTTATGGTGCAGCATAATCATGAAGTGCTTAAATTGCTGCGAGGTAACGTTTCTATTGCGGCTTTGGATATGTTAGTTGGTGAGATTAACAGGATAAATCATCTAATTATATCCAAAGAATCATGTGGCTGCCATCTTTTTACCAGCTGTGGTCTTCCGTGTGCTTGTAAATTAAACAATTACTTTCAAACAGGTGAATGTTCTTTTACGTTTTTTATTTTTTCATGAAAACTTTTATTATATTTAATTTAATATATTATTTTATAGGTCAATGTATCCCGCTCGATGCCATTGATGTTTTTTGGAGGAAGCTAGATTTTTCATCCGCGTATATTGTACGGGAGGTTCAAGTAGATGTACATAAAGAGATGGAGATGGTGACAAAACATTTACTTGTCCAACCCGAAAATGTGAAAAGATCTTTGATTAATATTTTCAAATCTTTTATTAATCCTTCAAAAACTGATAAAAACCTCCTAAAGGCCAAACACATACACGGGGTCGTCCAAAAAAATATAAGCAAAAAGAACAATATTAGACCCCCCAGACATAGTTCATATGTTCAACCTCGAGAAATTTTGAAGGTCCGCCAACATATCAAGTTCGGTGGTGAAGTCAAAACAAAGGTCTTTGCAGCGCAGTCAATCCATGTCTTCGAAATCAGAGCCAAAGATGGATTATCTCAACAAAGTTCCAAGTTTTCATATATCCCGGGCGACGAAGATAAAAACAATTTTTTCCGGTTTAACCGCTGATTCCATCATTCTTTTTCCCGTATATTTCAGGTGCGGATGATGATTTAGCGGACGGCAATTGTGGTTTTCGTGCTATAGCACTCGCACTGGGATATGGTGAAAATCACTGGCGTTTTATTCGTACGGAACTTATAGCTAAGTTGAATGAAAACAGACATAGGTACGCTGCGATGTTTCCTGATATAAACGAAATAAGGGAATCATTAAACTGGAACGGCTTAGGTGCAGCTCCGCATAAAAATTGGATGACAGTGCCACCTGCTACAATCCTTATTGCTAACAGGTTTCGAGTGGTTATAATTTTTATATCTATCGGCAACTCCGCTACTTTTTTCCCGTTTTGGTTATCTCCTCGTGATATCAGTGAACATCATATAATTTCAATTGCTTATATCAAGATAGCCATTTCATTAGAATTCGATTAGTGAGTGACTATCCAATGCCTGTTCCGAGCAAATATTGGTATTTGTACAAAACAGAAAACGCTAAGGATTGGGAGGCTATATACGGAAGTCGAATTCAAAAATATCTCGAACTAAGGCCCGTAGACCCGGTTGAACGTATAGATTTAGTATAATTTACACATTTATCAATTCTTTATTGTTGTTGAATTGTAAACATGTAATCTATTATTTATTCAATTCTTTATTGTTGTTGAATTGTAAACATGTAATCAATTCTTTCGTTTTCCAAAGAAAAATGCAATAAGAAGATTATCGATTTTTTCTTCAACCTTTGAATTTTGTTTATATGAGCTGGGCATTTGGTTAGCATAAAAGGTGTGTAGGAATGTTAATGATATGAGATGCATAATATTTGTTGAGATTCAAGTATGTTTTTTCAGTGCAACTTTTCCTACTGAGATTCAAGTATGTTTATATAATTGCAGAGGCTGGCGTCGGATTTTTTGAAGGATTACATATTTCTTTCTGTGGGACGAGTAGGTTCAAGTACTGATTTAATTCTCCAAAAGGTTGTGTTTGTTGAGGATTCTGATAAAAGGATTACCTAAGGAAACGCTAATGATTGAAAGGTTATATACGGAAGTCGATTGCAAAATATCTCATAACATATAAACAAAATTAAACATTTAAACGTCACCTCCTCAAATATTATTCGTACAAACCTCTTCCTCCACAAGCACAACCAATTGTAAACATATAATTAATATTTAAACATCATCCAAAATAATTCATAATATATAAACAAAATTTTTCAATTTTTTTACATGAAAGGTAAATAAAACAATAAATCCTACTATCTATGCGTCATGACCACCACCAGCATCACCACCACCACCTCCCTCATCACCACCAGCAGCCTCCTCGTCATCACCCGCAGGTCGTCTGACAAACGGAGGCAACTCCGGCCGAGGGGGGAGGTCGATACCCTGGCTAGCAGCCAAAATGCTGCACGCATCCGCCGTCCATACTAGCAAGGCCTGGGACTGGCGCAACAAATGTAGTGCCTCCGCCATAAACTCCCCCGTCGGCGGAATCTGCCGAATGATGGTCCTGGGAACAGGCGGTACTGGCGGTGGGACGGGTGCTCTGGCGTGTGGCTGCGGCTGCTGCGGCGGCGCCTGCTGCTCCTCCTCCTCACCAACGTCCGCCACTGACTGCCAGATGGTCCGACCACCATCAGTGGACCATCGGAGGTCGTCGCCAATTTGGCGGCAATCCCCATGGCCATGACGGTCTGTCGACCCAAATCCGAGGCGGCGTGTCCGTCGTCTGCCTCGCAAATAGGCGTCCGTAAACAACCCTAAGCGTGAGGCAATGACGGTGATGTACGAGCCGCAAACAATCGGGCTATCCATCTGCAAAACAATCAAATAATAGGCATAATTATGAATCGCATAATAGATAATACTTATTTATTAGAATTAATATAAATATTTTTTACCTTGCCCTGAATGACGCTGAAAAATAGGTGGCCATGCAGTGACCTAGATTCACCCGTCTAGGTGAAAGCAAGGCCCTCAGAAAAATAAGTCAAGGAGCGACACCTGCTCCATGCTCTGGTCTCTGCCAGCAATGGTGCCGGCAATGCACCGGTGTAGATACCGGTGCAAAGGTGTAACAACCCAGGTAAACCGCAACGTGATATTGTCCGCTTTGGCCGAAGCCTCACGGGCTTAAAACGGGTCACATTGGGGAAGGTATCCAGCCCCTTATAAGGAGACCTTCGTTCTCCTTCCCAACCGATGTGGGATGGGTTACCCATCCACCCCCTCTCAAGAGAGCACAGCGTCCTCGCTGTCACACTCGGCCCGCCCTGGCTCTGATACCAACTGTAACAACCCAGGCAAACCGCAACGTGATATTGTCCGCTTTGGCCGAAACCTCACGGGTTTAAAACGCGTCACATTGGGGAAGGTATCCAGCCCCTTATAAGGAGACCTTCGTTCTCCTTCCCAACCGATGTGGGATGGGTTACCCATCTGTCACACCCTTAATTCCGGGTCTGGAATCTATCACGGAGGGGTCAGCAAACAGGATCGAACACAGTAGTTACACATGAGATGCAGTTATCTATATGATAAGTTTTAGATAACCAATCCATTATTATTCAGAGCATTAGATTTTATACGCAGCGGAATAAATATATATTGTTTTCTTAACATACGTCTAATCATGTCTTATCAATAACCAATATGTATCTGGAGCTCTTATATGATCCTACGTGCATGTCCATAAGCTCCTAGTAGATACCTGAGAATACATGTAAAATCAAGTGTCAACACAGGGTTGGTGAGTTCATAGGTAAGTAAAACACATTGATAAAACATCATTTATCATCAAGTAGGATTTACTGTAAAAGTGTGAGTTTAATTTACTCACCGGTATGTGAATAGCCTGTCGGAACCCTTTTTAATAAGGTGAACCCGCTATCCCACATACCCACTATGTACAAGCCCAACAAGTCTTCATATAGGATTTGTCCATGTACCATAGTTTAATATCCTTTTCATGTGTATATTATATTATCATAATAATTCAAATCAGAGGGAGCAAATCCTCCTTTACATTTATCCTCATATGGGTTGTATGTGGAACTATAATGCAAACTATATAAAGTGCACATCTGCCTTCTTACTACAGAAACAGTCATCCCAAATGACAACAAGATCTTTGTGCATCTGATATGGATCACATGTCCATACCTTTGTGGGGGTAAGTCACTCCTCGATAGTACTATCCAAAGATCCCTGCTTATTTATAGTCCAGTATACAAAGAAGGATTTTCATAGTAACCATATGTAATCATAAATGTGATCAATTATTATTCAACATAATGCACAAAATAATTTTAAAAATTTATGTACAACATGTATTCCAGCCCCAAAATATTTAAATGATTAAAAAGGGGAATAGTTATGAACTCACCTCAGTCCTTGTGTGTTGTTGACAAGCTAGTAATTTCTGCTAAGGAATTATATTTCAAGTAAGCAAACAGATACAAATCCAAAACCTAAATAAGTTAGATCTTGAACCTGGTGTTCAGTTGATCTAGGGTTTGGTTTTCTGGGATTTGTTATAAACATTGAATCATTTAAAGATTTATAAAATTTAATTAGTTTAATAATGATTTTTAACATATCATTATATTCTAATTAAATTGTAGACGTTATTTAACACGTAGTTTATATTTAATTTTTGTAAGATTTTATAAATATTTAAACTTATAAAATCTAATTTGTATTTATATTATCAGGATTAATCCATAAATAATATAATGTCCATTAATAATTTGATGTTTTAAATTATTATTAAAAATCCATTTTATATGGATAATAATTTATAACACATGTAATAATTATTTACATAGATAATTTAGGTTTTTAAATAATTAAATTTCCACAATTATTATGATTTATCCATAATTAAAAATAATATGGTGTCCAATTAATGGATTAATACTTTAAATCATCATTTAAAGTCTATTTTATAAAATGGTTATTTATAATATTTTTAAATATTATTTATAAATTTTATTTAAGGTGTTTTTAAATAAATAATTTACAGAAAATTATTTAAGGCTTTTAAAATAAAAAAGTTTTTTTTAAAAGTTATTTTTATAATTTTTAGTAATTTTTGTATATTTTTAAAATGCTTGAAAGGCATTAAAAAAATAATGGGAGGTGGCCGGGTTCGAACCCGTGACCTCCTCCCCATAATCCCGCGCACAAACCAGTGAGCCAAAGGCTCTAATCGCACAAGAACCCGGTTTGAATTTCTTTTAAACACTTAAACCCAGTTTCCCCAAATTCACATGAACCCTAGAACTGTAATCGATCAAATTGAAGATCAAGAATGTTATGATAATGCATAGATTCATGGGGCTTTTGTTCCCCATGATAATCGAACAGAATGGTGCATTCAATTTACCTGTTTTGATGTTTAAATGATAAGAACGGTTGCAGAAAAGCTTCGAGTGAGTCTTGAATCAGTTCGATGTGAATTTGTTGTTGTTCTTCAAATTAAACTTGGGGATAGCTTCGGATGATGGTTAGGAACAATACCCTCTGCCAATTTGGATTTATAATGGGTCTAAGTTGGATTTCGAGTGAGTTGCAGGTCGTGGAGAAGAAGGGAATCAAATTCGATGATTGTGAGTGTTTCGATTGCAATTGAAAGTGTAGACCGATTAGGTGTATTTATAGCATTGTTTAGGTTCAATTAATTCGATCATTATTGAGTTTTTAGTGCGATTCGACCCTGTAAAGCTACCGACAATGAAAATGGAGTTGTTAGATCGCACTATCAGTTTAATTTTCAAATTATTGTGGGGTATTGTGTTCGATTTTTGTCTACGAATCATTTGGGACCGTTTTCGCAGTTTATAATCGAGTATTGAAGCTGTATGGGGTTCGCCGGAGGTCCGCCGGAGGCCGGCCGGAGATGTCGCCAGAAAACCGAGGGATCGGGGGGGTTGGTTTTAGAAATTACAGAAATGGTCCCTGGAGTTTTACAACTTTATTATTTTATGTTTTAAGGTTTAAAACATGTTTCAAATATTACAAAATCAGTCCCTGGACTTATTTAATCAATTAAATTAATTTTGTAAATAATAATATTTTCATTATTATTATTATTTTCATTATTAACATTATTATTTTTAATAATAATATTATTATTATTATCATTGTCATTATTTTTATTATTATTAATACTATTATTAAATAATAATAAAAATATAAAATAAATTGTAAATTCACATAAAATTTATATTAAATCACGAAAAATTTTCGGGTTGTCACATCATCCCCCTGTTAGAGGAATTTTCGTCCCGAAAATTAAGATGTACTAGCAACATTCTTGAACAGATTAGGATACTTGCGCATCATTTCGTCCTCTCGTTTCCAAGTGAACTCAGGACCATGCCGGGAGTTCCACCGAACTCTGACAATCGGAATCTTGCTATGCTTTAGTTGTTTAACTTCCCTATCCATTATTTCACTGGTTCTTCGACAAACCTGAGTTTCTCATCTACTTGTAGTTCCTCTAAAGGCACAACAAGTGATTCATCGGATAAACACTTCCTTAGATTGGATACGTGGAAAACATTGTGCACACCACCAAGTTCAGCAGGTAGATTTAATTCATAGGCTACTGGGCCAATCCTTTTGATAATTTCAAAAGGCCCCACGTAGCGAGGGTTCAATTTCCCTCGTTTCCCAAAGCGTATAACTCCCTTCCAGGGAGATACCTTTAGCAAAACTTTATCTCCTTCCTGAAACTCCAGTGGCTTGCGGTGTTTATCAGCATAGCTTTTCTGGCGATCCCTGGCAGCAGCCATGCGTTCTCTTATCTGGACAATTTTCTCATGAGTTTCGAAGATCATTTCTGGGCCAGTAAGTTGGCTATCTTCGACTTCTGCCCAGCAAAGTGTGATCTACATTTACGTCCATATAAGGCCTCGAATGGTGCCGCCTGATGCTCGAATGATAGCTATTATTATAGGAAAATTCTACCAAAGGTAGATGACCTTCCCAGTTCTTTCCAAAATCAATAACACAAACCTTAAGCATATCCTCAAGAGTCTGTATGGCTCTTTCACTTTGACCATCAGTCTTAGGGTGATAGGATAGGCTGTGCTCATATCTAGGCAAGTACCTAGAGCTTTCTGAAGTTTATTCCAAAAGATAGATGTGAACCGTGTGTCACGATTAGAGATGATAGACACTGGCACTCCGTGTCTAGAGATAATTTCTAAGCAACTAGGGTTAATGCTAAATTGAAGAATAATTCCAGAAGAATCAAAGCTATTATCAACCCTGATATCAAATAGATGTGTAGCTACCGATGATAAGGTACGTGCATGTAACAACATTTGGGTCTCGGCGAATATGGCTAGCTTCAGTCATAAAGGTATGACCGTGTGATGTATCACCTTGATTTATATGACCTTTATTTCCATAATTTAACTATTTTTTACTTTCTTGTTATAGCCATTTCATAGTTCTGATTGTTTCTAACTCGTCTTGGGGTCCTAATCAACCTAGGGCACACTTATGGTAATGGTCGGAACTCCAATCTTCTTAATGTCCCCGTTTAACACATGTTAGCTTAATCGTATCAACCAACATAGCTAAGTTCACAACATTGGCATTAAAGCAAATCATGTAAACCATCAGAGAGGCTTATTCTACTACTCACTAGATTTTTTTTTCCCAGTGTCCTTCTTAATTCTATTTGGTCTAATGTCATAAGGTATGACATCAGTTTTATCAATTCATGGAGTTTGTCCGTATAAAGAGCACGACTTAACCCTACCATTGCATGATTTTAGAATTACAATTCTAACTTTTGCATTTCATTCCTTAGGTAATAGTAACCCTATTTATAAACATCACCGGTATACAAAGAATGTGCTTAAACCGGTTACACGACATCCTAATTTTCCTTAGCATCATCCCAAAGAATAATATAATGTATGTATAGAGAGTATCATCACCCTTCTATATTTCCTGTAGTCCACTTTCATTCTAAGCATTCAATCAGTTCCTCAGTTACTGAAATGCTAAGTGGAGGAATGTCTCTTAAAATTAATATCATGATTGGAAATTCTATGAGGCTCTAAGTAGGACAGGACTTAAGTAGTAGTAAATAAACTACAAACACATAAGCACAATATGTCTAATGATAGCTGCCTATCCTTTATACTTTCAGGATTTCAGGTATAACCATGTTAGGACAAGCGTAACTTAGATTACCAAATGGAACACGTCAAGGTAATTTGACCCATTTGCCTTATAGACTTGTGTATTGACCACAGTAACTTCACGTGCTACAATAGCAACAATCTTACGGCCAGAGTTTCTAGACCGTGAACGGATTTGACGAGAAGCCAATCCGAAAGATCATTAAGAATTTCATGGGAATTGGGTAATATACTATTCAACATGAAAACGACAATCTAGAATTTGGCATAATAGCAATGAGATGTTCCAGGTGTAATCGTTTGATTCGTAAATCAAAGCGAATACATTGACTAATCAAAGTATTGGGTCAATCACAACTTTGTTGAAGACATGCGTACCTATAAGCAGATACTCATCCCAAGGGTTCCCAGGTAAGGTATACAGGTCCATCGATTGATTTGGATTTATACGAATACCTTGCCTAGATAGAACATCTCGAGATACAGGTATCACGCTCTTCCAGCATTACATGTTCCAAGTTGTAAGACACAGACTTTGACGAATTTGAAAACCATGAATAACGGTTCAAAACTCATTTTGAAAACCATTTGATTTAGGCACGATGATAAGTGTAGATCCCATATGTCGTTGAGAATAAGTTTAGGAATTATCAGAAAGAGTCAAAGAGTCAAAGTTATGTTTAGGAAAACGACTATCTAAGTTTAAGCATATAACTTCATAATCTTAGTCAATTTCTAACTAAGGCAATTTACTTTGTGCAACTATTGTGTGTGGCTATAGGCTAGATGCAATCCCTAACTCAGTATAACCAATGGCTCTGATACCAATCTGTCACACCCTCAATTCCGGTCTGGAATCTATCACGAAGGGGTGAGCAAACAGGATCGAACACAGTAGTTACACATGAGATGCAGTTATCTATATGATAAGTTTTAGATAACCAATCCATTATTATTCAGAGCATTAGATTTTATACGCAGCGGAAATAATATATATTGTTTCTTAACAATACGTCTAATCATGTCTTATCAATAACCAATATGTATCTGGAGCTCTTATATGATCCTACGTGCATGTCCATAAGCTCCTAGTAGATACCTGAGAATACATGTAAAATCAAGTGTCAACACAGGGTTGGTGAGTTCATAGGTAAGTAAAACACATTGATAAAACATCATTTATCATCAAGTAGGATTTACTGTAAAAGTGTGAGTTTAATTTACTCACCGGTATGTGAATAGCCTGTCGGAACCCTTTTTAATAAGGTGAACCCGCTATCCCACATACCCACTATGTACAAGCCCAACAAGTCCTTCACATAGGATTTGTCCATGTACCATAGTTTAATATCCTTTTCATGTGTATATTATATTATCATAATAATTCAAATCAGAGGGAGCAAATCCTCCTTTACATTTATCCTCATATGGGTTGTATGTGGAACTATAATGCAAACTATATAAAGTGCACATCTGCCTTCTCACTACAGAAACTGTCATCCCAAATGACAACAAGATCTTTGTGCATCTGATATGGATCACATGTCCATACCTTTGTGGGGGTAAGTCACTCCTCGATAGTACTATCCAAAAGATCCCTGCTTATTTATAGTCCAGTATACAAAGAAGGATTTTCATAGTAACCATATGTAATCATAAATGTGATCAATTATTATTCAACATAATGCACAAAAATAATTTTAAAAATTTATGTACAACATGTATTCCAGCCCCAAAATATTTAAATGATTAAAAAGGGGAATAGTTATGAACTCACCTCAGTCCTTGTGTGTTGTTGACAAGCTAGTAAATTCCTGCTAAGGAATATATTTCAAGTAAGCAAACAGATACAAATCCAAAACCTAAATAAGTTAGATCTTGAACCTGGTGTTCAGTTGATCTAGGGTTTGGTTTTCTGGGATTTGTTATAAACATTGAATCATTTAAAGATTTATAAAATTTAATTAGTTTAATAATGATTTTTAACATATCATTATATTCTAATTAAATTGTAGACGTTATTTAAACACGTAAGTTTATATTTAATTTTTGTAAGATTTTATAAATATTTAAACTTATAAAATCTAATTTGTATTTATATTATCAGGATTAATCCATAAATAATATAATGTCCATTAATAATTTGATGTTTTAAATTATTATTAAAAATCCATTTTATATGGATAATAATTTATAACACATGTAATAATTATTTACATAGATAATTTAGGTTTTTAAATAATTAAATTTCCACAATTATTATGATTTATCCATATTAAAAATAATATGGTGTCCAATTAATGGATTAATACTTTAAATCATCATTTAAAGTCTATTTTTATAAAATGGTTATTTATAATATTTTTAAATATTATTTTATAAATTTTATTTAAGGTGTTTTTAAATAAATAATTTACAGAAAATTATTTAAAGGCTTTTAAAATAAAAGAAGTTTTTTTAAAAGTTATTTTTATAATTTTTAGTAATTTTTGTATATTTTTAAAATGCTTGAAAGGCATTAAAAAAATAATGGGAGGTGGCCGGGTTCGAACCCGTGACCTCCTCCCCATAATCCCGCGCACAAACCAGTGAGCCAATGGCTCTAATCGCACAAGAACCGTTTGAATTTCTTTTAAACACTTAAACCCAGTTTCCCCAAATTCACATGAACCCTAGAACTGTAATCGATCAAATTGAAGATCAAGAATGTTATGATAATGCATAGATTCATGGGGCTTTTGTTCCCCATGATAAATCGAACAGAATGGTGCATTCAATTTACCTGTTTTGATGTTTAAATGATAAGAACGGTTGCAGAAAAGCTTCGAGTGAGTCTTGAATCAGTTCGATGTGAATTTGTTGTTGTTATTCAAATTAAACTTGGGGATAGCTTCGGATGATGGTTAGGAACAATAACCCTCTGCCAATTTGGATTATAATGGGTCTAAGTTGGATTTCGAGTGAGTTGCAGGTCGCGGAGAAGAAGGGAATCAAATTCGATGATTGTGAGTGTTTCGATTGCAATTGAAAGTGTAGACCGATTAGGTGTATTTATAGCATTGTTTAGGTTCAATTAATTCGATCATTATTGAGTTTTTAGTGCGATTCGACCCTGTAAAGCTACCAACAATGAAAATGGAGTTGTTAGATCGCACTATCAGTTTAATTTTCAAATTATTGTGGGGTATTGTGTTCGATTTTTGTCTACGAATCATTTGGGACCGTTTTCGCAGTTTATAATCGAGTATTAAAGCTGTATGGGGTTCGCCGGAGGTCCGCCGGAGGCCGGCCGGAGATGTCGCCGGAAAACCGAGGGATCGGGGGGGTTGGTTTAGAAATTACAGAAATGGTCCCTGGAGTTTTACAACTTTATTATTTTATGTTTTAAGGTTTAAAACATGTTTCAAATATTACAAAATCAGTCCCTGGACTTATTTAATCAATTAAATTAATTTTGTAAATAATAATATTTTCATTATTATTATTATTTTCATTATTAACATTATTATTTTTAATAATAATATTATTATTATTATCATTGTCATTATTTTTATTATTATTAATACTATTATTAAATATAATAAAATATAAAAATAAATTGTAAATTCACATAAAATTTATATTAAATCACGAAAAATTTTCGGGTTGTCACAAAAGGATCCCTAATGGAGGTCGCCCTAATGGCGCCCTCCCATGGCTAGTCGGAAATGGTCAGCCACCATCCGACCAAAGGAGCCGCCTCCGACTGGACCTCGTCAGAATAAAAACGAGGATCCTGCGTCTCCTCGTGGGTGTAAAACCCAATAGTCACCGTCCACTGAGCGAGAGTGAACTCGTACCTACCGCTCCCCAGCCTAAATCTAACCGCTATGTGCTCGCGGGGGTCCTCATTCTCAGTGGCGGGAGTGAACAGAAACGTAGACAAAAACTGCAACGTCAGCTCCCGGTAGCCCCTCCTCGATCCTAAATCAAACATCCGCCTCCACGGCGTCTCTCCGTCCAGCCCAATGATGTCCTGGGCACGTACTATGTCTCCAACCTCCTCTAGCACGTCCCAGTCGATGGTGAGTGTCCCCTTCAGGGGACGTCCAATCAGCTTCCACAGCCTAAGCCGTGGCTGTGTCTCCCTCGGAAAACGAAGATCAGGGTGTGGGTCGAGGAAGTCACCCTGACCCTCGGGCTCGGTCTCCGGACGTGTACGTTTGCGTGGCGGCATAATCTACAAAAAAAAATTTAAAATTCACAAGAACACAAAAAAGGGTTACGGCCCGTGAAGAGGACTCACGGCCCGTAACCCTCTGAATTTTCAAAGGGTTACGGCCCGTGAATGGCAGTCACGGCCCGTAACCCTTTGAAAATTCAAACGGTTAAGGCCCGTGACGGCTGTTCACGACCCGTAACCCCCAATTTTTTCAGATTTTTCAAATTTTCAAATTAAATTTTAACATATTTAAACGATAAATATACAAAAATAAAATACGAATTTGAATACGTACCGTAGTAAGAAGTCGGCGGTATGAAAATGATAAAAATCCGGAGGTCGTGAACAAATGGGCCGTGAGTAAATCGTATGTGTATTTAGGGGGTGTAAATGAACAAATGGGCCGTGAGGTCGTATATATCACCCGGCCTCACGACCCGTGAAGTGCCTCACGGCCCGTTACCTATTTCCAAAACGGGCCGTGAGTAGTCTCACGGCCCGTGAGGTTTGTAATTTTTAAAAATCATCCGTTTAGACTTCACGGCCCGTTTGGTGACACTGAAACGGCCCGTAAAGACCCTCACGGGCCTTTTCATTAGTTTTTTAAGTCTATAAATTCAGCCGCTTCACACAACCAATTCACACAAATTTACTCAATATCAAAACCATGAGTGCTACAAGTGATCAAAATCCGTGGACGGATGAAGAGGAGGTGACTTTAGTAAGATCTTGTATCGAAAATTCAGGGACTATCCCACCAAATTCAATATTTTGGAACTGGGTTTCAACTCGTTTTCATCAAATTCTTGAACGTGAAGAATATCGCACCACTCGTGAACTTAGCAACAAGTGGTTTGACTTGAGAAGGAAGGTCACGACATTTCACCAGCTCTACAAAGACGTTTACAACAATCGAAATACGTTATGGAATGATACGGATATTATGACAAGAACTCAAGAAAGATATCGGGAGAATTTTGGAATTTCTTTTAACCATTTTGCGGCTTGGATCTTTTATAAAGATCAAGAAGATTAAAAATTATGTGTTTATTTTTGTGTGATAATAACGGTTTATTGTTTTTAATAAAGTGTACTAATAAACGTTTATGTTTTAGTAAAATATTTAATTACTGTTCTACATTACACGTCTAGAATACAGTTTGTCTGCCATAAATCTTCGGAATCTAAAGCAAGCATCCTGCAAGTTAACCTCTTGCCACTCTAAAGATCTATTTTGAACCAACCTACGCAATAACGTACAAATTACAACTCCCGAATCTCGACCAATATGACCGGCGTTAGGAGGCTAAACGGTTTCACCCGATACCACCAGTTCTTCGATTTGTTCTTGTCCGGAGTGCTGCCAATATTGTATACGTGACAGAAAATGTAAAAAGTACGATTCGAATTGTACGAAAATCGTTCGGGCATTACGATGAATGCACCATGAATCATCACACGTATTTGGTCGGCATTCGTATGGAGAATATATACGAACTTGTAGTGAGTCCATAGAAATCTTAAAAAGATACCAATTTTCTTCGTCATCAGTCATTGGTACGTAAACCTACAAAACAATTTAATTCACGGTTATAAATTCATGATTTTTATTGTAAAACATGAAACAGTATTACCGTATCAACTTCCCATAACGCGGGATATAGACAGTCACTCCCGTCGCCATATTCGTTACCATTAACAGACCCCGAGTATATTAAGTTAAACCACTCAAATGGGAGAATCGTCTAACGATCACTACCCGATAACTCTTCTGTTCTACGTATTTCTTCGTATCTCCATATTGTGAGTCTGTTTGTTCACGCCCGAACATGCTATAAAATATTTTTTTTAATTGTTAGAATTTTAAAATAAAATAAATATACAAAAAAAACTTTAAATCATACCTCTGTACCTAAAGACACGTTTCCGAGTAATTCACGCCAAAATTGTAACTGAATATCGGAATGACCCATGTAATACACTCTACATGTTTGGGAATCACCGTTACGTATAAAGTGAATAACATTCTGAGACTAGTTCCTCCCGTTCTGCCAATTATGGTTATCTATTGGATCAGGAATACTTTCCACAATATCTCGTGAGTTTGAAGAGGACTCATTTTGACGTCTTCTATTACCTCCACGAGAAGACATTTTAACTGTTTCGTTTCTCACTAACCGTATATAACAAGTAATATATATAACGGTTTATATAGAATCTTAAATCGAATCAAGGAATAATACGTCGCGTCACATAATTATAAAATTTAAAAGTGCACGCAAATCGAGGAAAGTAAATTCTCAGAAGGACTACTACGGCCCGTGAGAGAACTCACGGGCCGTTATGGCACTTGTTAACGGACCGTGGGAGAGGACATTTACGGGCCGTTTGTTTTTACACGGCCCGTGAGTAAATGTAGTTGTGAAAATTAAGTTTCGAAAACCTTACGGCCCGTGAGGCCCTTCACGGGCCGTGAAAAAAGTCAAAGGGCGTCAGATATACCCTGACAGGGCGTCCGATTAGCTGGGACCTTCAAGTATGCTATGCTGCAGGAAATCATGTCTACAAATCATTTAGAAGGAAGTACAAAATACTTTAGCTAACTTAGTTTGAAATAGAACTTAGATCAAAACTTAAAAAACTTTATATTTTACATGTTATAAAAAGAAACAACATTTGTCTAAAATGAATTATAAATATTAAAATAATACAAAGTTAAAATATATTAAATAACATAAAATAATCTAACAAATAGGACATAACACTTGAAGTGAGAACAATGCTCTTGGAATGGTAAAAAGGGTCAGAGCATTCACAACCCAATTGGTATAAATCATATTTGAAGGATAGTTTTCAAATATGCATCCAAATTGCTCTCCATTCCATTCGTTAAATCAATCTTTAATTTTATAATTTTAAGGTAAAATATATAGAGTATGCTTATACTAAAAAGATATTTAATCTGAGCATTTTAATTATTATGTTAAATACGTCAGCTCATTGTGTATTATATATTTATTGTGTCATATATATTTACATCAATTGTTATGAGTAGTAACCATTGTATTTTACGTTTTAAATCATTTTATATTATTTTTGTTATTGTATTATAGACTATAAACTTGTTATCTATTATTGTGTTTTACAATTAGTACATAATAACATACTTTCACCAATGATTTTTTAAAACTCATAGTGTTAAAGATAACACAATATGTTATTCTTGCGATTATTATTTAATAGATTATATAAACTTGTGATCTATCATTATGTTTTACCATTAGAAGTATACAATAATATAATTTCACCAATGTATCTTTCAAAACTCATAGTGTTCAAGATAATACAATTAGGATCAAAAGACATAATGATACATTGTGTTATTTTATCATTGTTTTTAATGTATTAGATTATCTACTTATTATTTTATTATTATGTTTACATATTAGATATACACAATAATGTTATATCATTATTATATTTTTTAAAATTAATCATTTTAAAAGAACACAATAGAATTTTAGAAAAAGAATGAACTACACCAATAACGAACAAAAAGATACAATGAACTACACTAAAAAAATACAATGACGAGATATGAGCTTAAAAACGTAAAGAATTATCTTTTATAACAATATTTTACTCGTTTTAAAGATAAAATAACACCCGTTTATATGGTGTAATTTTTATAAAAAAGTTATTGCCGTACATAAAAGTTGTGAACGTTTTAAAAATGGGGGAACTTACAAAAAGTCAACAAAAAATGACTATCCCTAAAATATTTTTAACAAACTTTTTTCTATAATTTGATATCAACCATTGTTTAATAAGATTGATTATTAAAATTACTTATTACACTTTTTAGTTTTAAAAATCTTAACCAACTCTCCCACCTTATTATTAATTTTTTGTTACTTGAAGGCATAGTACATAATACAAATAACAATAAAAACTAACGTTTATCTTCCGTGATATTTTATCAGCATCTAGGTTGCTTGATTTTAAAAGAAAAATATATATATTAAAAGCTAGGAAATTCTCAAAATGTCCCTTTTCTTTTTTTCCCCTCAATATATTCTCTTAATTTTTTTCCTTAAAATGTCGCCCTTTAACGGCGCGTCAGTGCTTCTCCAGACATGACACGGTCACCCACATAACCACCCTCTTAAACTAACACGTGACTAACAAGTAGACGCCTGGGTAATAGAGGCGTGTGCCTTCAAAGGACTTCGTCTGCCTCCTGCCAATTGAGATTCAAATTTGAGTAGAATTTAGTATTAACATAATTAACTTTACTCATATTTTGCTTTCTCTTATAACATTTAAATTATAATATTTTATAAAATTTTAAATATACCATTGGGATGTGCTTATTTTTATCTACGCACCAAAGTTAATTTTATTCAAAACGGATTCGGATCAATTTAAATCGAATGTTGGATATAAAATCTGATCCAACTCATAGTACCTTTTGTTGGTGCTTTTCTTACCAGAATCACATGAATTAGTGCAAGATCTTTGCATAGCATATGCAGTTTTTCTTTACATTAGTGGTTCACAAATCGTCTTCTAAACGGATCAGTTGACAATTAAACTACTAAGTTATAGCTTCATTGAGGCATTTTCAGTCATGAAATCAAATAGGTAACCCTAAGAATCAATTAACCCAAAAAAACAACGATACCAATCATAACTACTCTGTTTTCATATGCACACTGCACCACCTTATCTGCAGCATGAGTGACTTTTGACCCATTCTATGACATTTAACCGTTTCCTTTCATTTTGCATTTTTGTTGGCAAATTTGACGTGTTACATATAAAGCACATGACACAACATGGACTACTTACTGAATGGATTGAAATTCCTTCTCTACAGTTACATATAAAGAATAACTCAAATTGTGAATCGAAACGGTGTAAAAATGACGTTCCTGATGCTTAACTTAACACCCACTTGTGCCGGATCGCTTTGCGATCTGATGCACCGTTGCACGTAGTCTTATCCTACACTTTGTGCAGGTGGCCGCTTCCCATGGCTTGAACTCATAACCTAAAGGTCACAACACAACAACTTTATCAGTTGCTCCAAGATCCGCCCACTAACTCAACACAACGTAAGTTACCATAATCCGTAACAGCTGGCGTGTTTCATTTTTGCTAGTTAAAAAAATATCTGATTATATTGGTAACTAAACTAGATAACTAAGCAGGCATATATTTTATAACTGCTATAGGTCCCAAATATACAGAATGAAGTTTGCAAAGCGCAATGTGCAATAAACCATTTCAAACTAAAACTAATTCTTACAGATTTCATATGGATCGTAAGACAATGTTTCCGTGCAATTAGCCGGGGTAGATCTTTTCCTTCCTACAAATGTCAATATTAGCACATTATACACAATGGTGGAATTTAATTTAGAACATCACAGGATCACACAGTACTAGAATTAACACGGAATAAAGATTTTGTAAATGCACAGAATTATAATAAACAAAATAGAATGATGTTTGAGCTTGACTAAAAAGCCATTGTCATCTGTTAACTCAATACCCGTACCACAAAAGGCAATTTAAATGCATTTTAACCTTCTTGTTAAATTCACACGTCTTCATGTAACTTGAATAGCATCTTATCACCAACCGTAGAAGCAATTTAAACAAAAGGAGTGTTTGGATATTATTTTAAGTGATTATTGCAACTCAAGGAATCAATATAGAATAAATAGTTAATCAGTTGACAAAGGATACACAGAGCTGGCTAGCTTCACATTTACCTAAATAGTCTATTTCTCACAAACATTTCTTCACTGTTGGCCCAAATTAAATTATTTTGACCCAACATAACCACCAAATCATATCATCAGAATCCAGAAACCAGTTTTGCCAAACACTCAGAAAGTCGAAATTCGACTTATTATTTCAACTTCAAGTCATTATTAGAGGCGGGAAGATGGATGAGATGCAACAAGCCACGTCAAGTTTGATTCACTAACTACTTTTTGTCCATATCTAATAGTATTTTGTTACATCAGTTAATAAAAAAAGCTACACTTGTTGAATTTGCACTATAGTGCCTTTACTTTCTTTTTGGATAACTAAATCCTTTAGCATTTATTAGGACGTACCTGGTGCTGCAAAGAGCTCCCGCGTTTTCGCAGGGTCCAGGGAGGGTCCGTCCCATTTAAGGGAAGATGTACGCGATCTTTCCCCCACATTTTGTGGGGAGGCCGTTTCCACGGATCGAACCTGAGACCTTCGGTCCCTTAGGAACAGCTTTTACCGCTGCGCCAAGGCCCGCCCTCCTTTAGCATTTATTACTTAACAATAAATTTCCTAGATTTGTTATCAACAAAGAAATCATTACTTTTTGCCTGATTGAATCCTTGAACTTCATGAAAATAACGGAAAGGTACTATGCTTATGTGATTAAGTCCCTAAGCTTTTAAAAAAGACCCTTTTGTTAAGTCTTAAAAGTCCAGGGATTTATAAACTCAAAACACAGTGCGAGGACGTATACATGATTCAACAAAAGTCCATAAGACTATAAGAGTCTATTTAACAATTTCCCTTTTGTTAGTAATCAATGGGTTAAATATCATTATAAAGCTACATTATTATTATATAATCTAAACATAAAGCAATTTACATGGGCATCCACATTAAGAGTACATGTTCGGCCCCTTTTAACTCGGTCACCCGTTGGACCTGTTCCCTTTTTTAGATAGGTTGCAAGTGTAAATAAAAAAAACAAAACAAGTTAGTAAATGAAAAAGCGAATACCTATGTACAGCTTCATTGCCTTGCAAAGCTGCAAGTTGGGCAAGCTGATGTATTGCACAGAAGTTCCTTTGAGAAATCGCCTTTTTGTCAAATATAGCATCGGATAAGACAACTGCTGATGCTCCCTCATCAATATATGCACCCACTAAATCTATATATATATATATATAAAAAAAAGTAGAAATAAATGAACGTTGCATCAGCCTCCCTGTTCACTAATAAATCGACTAATTAAACTCATGTTTTTATAATCAATTCGATCCCCCGATTGGATTGGGGCAAATGCTTACGAGAAGATCGCTTGGATTTAAGAAAAGTTAGCTTGGTTTTAAAGTTAGTTCATAGTCCAATTCATAACCGGCTGACCTACAGATCCAGAAATTAATCATACTTAATTATCATTATCATTTCTTAAAACATCTTAGCGGTCCCCATTCCATTTCCACCATGGACAGATGAATGTTGGGTATGCCACATTACTAGGTATGACAAATTTTGGGGCCACAAGCAGAGCGAATTCCATCATAACTCCCTAATTAAGCTAGCTTGAGCAAGTGTAATGTTAAGATGGTTGGCACCAAGGACAACCGTGAGGGAGTAGAGGCAAAGTGGACGGTATCATGGCTGTTGTTTAGGTGTTAGTGTGAGGCAAAGCGGATACTACTGTAACACCGTGTTACAGTAGTGTCCGCTTTGCCTCACTGGCTCATGATTATGCTTGCCATCTTTAATTAGCATTCATGTAACCTACCGGTTGTTATCCCTTGAGATGCAACTATAGGAATATGAGGAAAGGGCTTCTTTAGTGTTGCCATGTACTGAACACCACCAATTGTTGAAACAGGATATACCTTTTACAAAAAAAATGCACAACCATTACTGCCATGTAATATGCATTCAACATTACGATAATATACCATACAACAACAAAACAACAACAAAACAACAACCACACTGATACGAACCCACTGTTGGGTCAGGTTCAATCTGGGTCAGATCTGACCCAGTTGTTGCTAAATGGAGGAAACCATATGGAGGGAAACTTAATGGAGGGAAACTTAATGGAGGGAAATATTCAATTTAGAAAGTGGGGTGGGTGTTCCATGAATTTAGGTGCTGAAATTAGGGGAGAAGGTAGGATTAGTTTAAGTAGTAATGTTTGAGGTTATTTGTTTTTGTCTAAGTTTTTGTTTAATTAAAGTTAGGGTACTTGCACCTTGTAATTGGAGACTAGCCCCTCTCGAATCGGGCTGACTATCCTGTAATTTCTTGTTTCATCTAATCGAAGTTTCGAGTTCTTATCACATACCCAAGGAAATCCCACTCATAGCAAAGTTATTGGTAGGGTCTGGGGAAAGATGAATGGTATAAGAGAATGGTATTTTATTGATTGATAAAGATTGCATAGTATCCCAACATATAGATAATAATATTACACTTCACTACCATTTAATTACATTGATTATAACTAACACTCTAACATTCCCCCGCAAGCTTAGGGCGGGTAACGACTTGAAGCACGGACCTTAGAAATAGGTATCTTTGAGATGACAGGGGCTTTGTGAAAATATCTGCAACCTAATCACCTATGTATTGAACATTATGCAACTTTTTCTCGAACAAAGTAAAAATCTACTTCCACGTGTTTAGTGCGGGCATGAAAGACGGGATTTGCAGATACATACTTAGCACCTAGGTTGTCACACCAAAGTGTAAGAGACGATTTGATAGATATACCAAGTTCATGTAGAAAAGCTTCCAACCAGGTTAGTGCAACTACCATATCAGCAAGAGGTTTATATTCCGATTCTATAGATGATTTAGAAATCGTGCGTTGTTTGCGAACAGACCATGAGATGAGATTTGAACCCAGATACATAGCAAATCCTCTCGTCGAATGGTCGTCTGGACACCTGGCCCAATCAACATCAAAGTAAGCCTGTAAAGAGGATTTCAGAGCAGTTTGCCGGTGAGAGTCAGTAAAGGCATGTAAAGTAGAACCAGACTCATGTCGAAGAAAGAGACCTATTCCTAGGTGCCTTTTAGATGGCGTAATATTCATTTGACAGCTGCTGATTCTCTGTTGGAGCATGCATGAACTAACATACTTTATAACTACAAATGTGATGTCAGGTCTTAATACAGTGACATACTAAAGAGCCCTTACCGTTTGATGGTATTTTGGTGTTCTTTAAGCAGAGGGTTGTCACCAAGTGTAAGTACCTAAGATGTGCTCATTGGTGAGCAAACCGGTTTGCACTCAGAGAGACCAGATCTTTGACATCCGGAATGTATTTCCTTTCGGATAAAACAAGGTTCTTGCCACAGGGACGATTTTAATCCCCACGAAATAACTCATGTTGCCAAGAATTTGAGTGCAAATGTGGTGCTCAGTCGATGAATGATGATTTCAATTGCCTGACTGTTGTTTCCAATCACAATGATGTCATTGACATACACTAAGACATAGACGAGAGTTCGTCCCTTTTTAAGAATGAAGAGGGACGGATAAGTTTTGGAGCCTTGGAAACCAAGTTGATTAAGTGTGGTAGACAAGCAATGAAATCAGGCCCTAAGGGCCTGTTTTAGTCCATAAAGAGACTTATGTGGAAGACAAACATGATGTAGTCATTTTGGGTCAACAAATGTAGGTGGTTGCTTTAGATAGATGGTTTCGTTTAGATCACTATAGATAAATGCATTATGTACATTTAATTGTTGAAAAGGCCATTTGTTTGTGGCTGTAAGAGACAACACAACACGAATAGTGGTGGATTTGACTGATAGTTAACGCACAATTCCTGTGTAAAGCCCAAGAAACCACTCTAGCTTTTTATCGTGTGAGTTTCCCTCTAAATCTGAACCTGTATATCCATTTCGAGTCAAGAACATTAGTATCCTTGACATAGGGTACAAGTGACCATGTGTCGTTTTTAAGAAGTGCTTTGAACTCCTTGACGATAGCTTGATGCCACTCTAGGAATTTATGAGCGACGGTAAAGGGAGTTGAGACAGTAAGTGGAGAGGAAGAGTAGGTTGCATTGTAGGCTTAGGGCTGCAAGGGGTTGTACGTTAGGGATTAGGCCGGAGATTAGG
This sequence comes from Flaveria linearis, assembly GCA_024085815.1. NCBI lineage: Eukaryota > Viridiplantae > Streptophyta > Magnoliopsida > Asterales > Asteraceae > Flaveria > Flaveria linearis. The sequence goes on from JABSNV010000232.1 coordinate 137,967, forward strand.
TTGTCTAGGTCTGACGGGCGGTGGAGATGGTGGCAAAGGTTGGGGTGGTGACGGAGTTGATAGTGACGAAGGTGAAGGTGAGGTTATAGCCGTGGAGGTTGGGGAAATTGGCGTGGGATTATCAATTTTGTTGGTTGGGATAATGGGAGTAGGAAAGGTAGAGATGTATGGCTTGGATGTGGCTGGTGAGATGGATATGAGTTGAACATGAAGACGAAATTGTTTCTCATCAAAGCAAACATGTCTAGCTATGTAAACACATTCAGTGGATATATCTAAACACCTATAGCCATGATGGACCAGACTATATCCAAGAAAAACACGTGGTGTTGAACTAGCATTCATTTCTGTTGATTGTAGGCACGAAGGTAGGGAACGCATTGGCATTCGAACACTCGAAGGAATGAATACTCAGGACGTTGATGGAAAATGTGTGCAAAAGGAGTTTACTTTTAGGAGACATGAGATTGTAACCTATTAGTGGGGTATCTTGCCATTTCAAACGCATAGTACCAGTAACGTTGAGGAAAGTGGAACTGGGCAAGGAGAGAAAGTCCGGATTCCACAGCATGGCGTTGACGAAGCTCAACTATCCCAGTTTGTTCACTAGTGTGAAGACAAGAGCGTCTATGGCTAATGCCAAGTTTAGAGAAATATGCCGTTAAGCTATGACATTCATTTGCATGTTTTTAAGTTTTGTGTTGAATTGATGTTCTACCATTGTTACAAAGAACTTGAAAGTTGAACACACATCATATTTATTTTCCAATGGATATATTCACATGTAACGGGAATGGTGATCAACACAACATAAAAAACATGTGACCATCATATGTTAGGTTGGTGCAGGCTCCACAGGTTAAAATCGAAATTTAGAAAAGCATACAACAGACGTATATGACCTGGAATAAACCGTAGATAAAAACATAGCCGAAGTATATACCACAAAAAGCTACAACTAACAAAACATGATGAACGAATAGCTAACAATCATAGCACCATAAAGCAGCACATAAATACACTAAAACAATAACATGCAAGGTCTACTAAAGAAGTTAGGAAAAAAACCTTATCCCTAGGACATTACTAAGACATGCCCGCAACCTCCCCTAAAGGCAATGGCGAAATTCTTTTATTTTGTCAGCAGTGTTAATTTTCGGCTCGGTAGTTTGAATTTCGGTTCGGTAGTGAATTTTTTTTAATAAATATAGAGTCCGCCTCCCTAAACTAGTTTACTTTGGCCCCCCCCCCCCCCAAGGTTTGGTTCAAGCTCCGCCACTGCCTAAAGGTCAACTCTAGCAAATCATGTGTAATCCTTTCATCCCCAAGTCAGTTTGGGCATGACTCTACTCCTTTGTCCCTCCACAATAAGGGCTTCCACCATATACATTATCTTTCATTAAATTCAATTTAGTAAGTTACATATTCTTGAAAACAGAAGATGGATGTGACTTGTGAGGCAAATAATAGGTAACAGAATCAATATAATGAAACATAAAATGATAATTTTATTCATAAACTATGAAAGGAGTGCACCTCACCTTCACAATTTTAGCACCAGCATTGTATGATGACAATACCTTTAAATCAAGTGAAAAGCAAAATTTTGCATTAGCCAAATTCAAACTAAAAAATATACAGGAGAAAAAAAAAGAATATTATGAAGTGAGGAAAATAACACCAATGAATATATGGTATTGAGGTAAGTGTACATTAATTACACAAGTAAGGTCAGGCTAAGGTAGGACTCTCAAAAACATGAATTCTTGTAACAATGAATGAAATGCAGTTAGATGACTTTGCCCTTTGACTTGATTCAGGCAATATAAATATTGGTTTAAAGTAAATATATGCACTTACTTCTGTTGGGTCATCACTCCAGGTATATATAGCAAGTCATCACTGCCTTGATCCAGAATGTCCTGTAAACGATTTTACATTATCAAAGAAAGATGTAAGATATAGTAAAAAAAACTATCACCAAGCAGAAGTGTGCCTTTACTTTTAAGAAGCATCACCTCCTCAGTCCCAACAAAATAATACATCTGACTTGGTCACAATGCACACCATCTATAAATAATACAATTATAGTGTTTCGCAATACTTAATAAAAGAGGCCTCTGAACTATTTCCAGTTCTACAAACAATAAAAGTATGAGCAAATAACTATTCATCATGCCTTGATAATTGCAGGACTCATGATGAACTTTGCTCCAGCATTTTTGGCATTTTCAGCATCCTTAATATTCAAAATAGTGCCAACCTGTGAAACGACTTTGGCATTGTCACTATGAACAGCTGTAAAAATGATTAGAATTGAGCTTTAGCTCTAGCGTTTAATATATCAAATGAAGCAATTCCAAAGTAAAGATCAACAAAAGTTAAGCTGATAATACACTTGACAAAGATATCCCCAAATATTTGAAAGCCCCAGCAACTAAAATATAATTTCATTCGACTTGTGAATTGATGATGAAACACTTACTCCTAGAGTTGTAGTTGGAAAATCTTGCACCAATTGATGTAAAACCTGGACAGTAAAGAAAGGGAAAGACAAGAGGTTTTAAGATGATAACAAAATTAGAATGGCGTAAAGCATAAAAAAGGAGTAAGTTACCTCAAACACACCAGGGGTAGAAACCACAATCTCTAACTGCAAATCAGCAAACATGTGAGAACATAACCAGAAAGAATATGAAGGGAGTGGTTGTTAATAAGATTATGATGATTTCAGTTCATATCGTAGGTTTGAAGTTTAGCATAAATGGTTGTATAGGCGTAATTTGAAGGAGAAGCATACTATTTATTACTTACGACTGAGATTCCACCGGTAATTGCAGCTCGTGCAGCTTCTAGGGCTACGTCGGCGCTAGCAATTGACAGAATCACATCACATCACATCACATTATGTATAAAGTTAAAATTAAAATCACAGTGGATGGATGATGATGATGATGATGATACCTTTGGGCGCGGAGACAAGCAATGACGCCAGAATTTAGAATGTTGGTTAAGGTTGATAATGAGATGGACGGTGCCGGAGAGTTACTATTATTACTATTATTATAATTATTATTATTACAACAACGACAACAACGGAGCCGCCGAGTGGTGACTACCGGTGGCCTGTTGGGCGGTGGTGGAAAAATGAAAGAAGAAGATAAGTTAACGTGGGGGGCAAGTGACATCATAATCACACGTACACCGAACGAACGAATGAATGAATGAGCTGTTGGTGTTTTTGACACTTATTTCTAACTTAACGTTGTGAGTTGTGGCCTGCTCATATGCTGAATAAATAAGCCCTAGGCTTGCTTGCTTGCTTCATAAGATGATGAATGCTGCTATAATAATAAGTTAGTTGCCACTTTCCTCTCTAATACTCCAATATTAATCAAGTCTTTGGATCTTTATCTTCTTCATCTGCAGATGAAGAAATGAATGAATGCACTGAATGTTTATCGCCCAGATTAGCCCATGCTAGGATAGCAATATGTGGCGGAGCTTGAGACAAAACCTTAGGAGGATGGAGACGAAAGTAAACTATTTTAAGGGGATGGGCGGACTCTATATTTATTAAAAAAATTCACTACCGAACCGAAAATTTACATAATCGAGCTGAAAGTTTACACTACTGACGAAAAAAAAGAGGAGGAGGAGGGGGTGGGGGTGGGGGGTGGGGGGGCGCCCAGTGAAGCTTCGCCCCTGATAGCAATGGAGAAGATGGTGTCATACCCTGTCAATTAGTTTTGATTGGTAACCTTCGCTTTTCTCTCTTTTTTTTCCAGTTATAAATACACTAAAAATCATAGCATTTTTTTATTGCTCGTATTTGAATCTTCATGAGTTTTTGTTATGATAAAATCATATAATCAAACCGATACTTGTTTCTTAAATCAAACTATTGATCAAAACCCTTCCTATGTATTGATTGTGACATATAACATTAGGTAGAAGATAAGTTGGTGTATTTAATTCCTCGTCGGAAGCGGAACCCTTCTTCATCATCAACATACACATAACGCAAGTCCACATAAAACACATACATACAATAAGCCTTAACCATAATCATATATGAAAATTGGGGTATCACACCTACGAATTTCAAATGTACGACTTCTCCTACCATATGAGATAAAAATTTATTCAAACACAACAATATCTAAGCACACTAAATTCTCAAATACGTAGATATGAAATTAGAACTGAAATAGCGCATCCGCTTCATACCCCCAACGCCTCAAGATGACCAGCCATGGTCTTGTTCATCGGTGGTGGCCCACACCTTAGGACCTGCACATTCATTCATTGCTTGTTGTTTAGATTTTGCCTTTTTATATTAAGTTAACACGCAATTACTTACCAATGTGTACATTTGATGTAGCAATTTTGATCCGTTTACTTGTAAATAGGTTGATTGAAGAAAATGGTCAATGTTACAAATTGAACACAAGAATTGAGATTGGAGAAATTCAATTTACTAAAACTTCAGTTGAAATTGATGATTGAGATGATTACAAACGAAAAGGAAGAAGATCCCTTTTAAACCAATTACAGTCGTTAACAACAATTAACAAACTTTAACAAACTTCTAAACTATCACTAAACACCCTGAACTTTGATTATTAACACAAAACACCCTTGAACTAACTTTTATACAATAACACCAATTGACTAACTATATTTGACTTCACAATCATATAAGAATCAACAATCTCCACCTTGAAGTCAACTCTAGCATTCCATTAGCCAATTCCCAAAGCATCAAGACATAAATAAAACTTTGATCCACGCAATGATTTGGTAAAAACATCAGCAGGGTTATGATCAGTATCAATCTTCTCAACATCAACATCCTTAGAACTCACAACATCCCTTATAAAATGATATTTGACTCTAATATGCTTAGTTCTCTCATGAAATAGACTATTCCGAGATAACAACACTGCACCTTGATTATCACAAAATACAACTGCACTTGATTGAACTCCCAAATCAATCACAAACCTCTTCAACCACAAAGCTTCTTTGACTGCATCAGTAAGAGCCATATACTCTGATTCAGTTGTTGACAATGCAACTACTGATTGCAATCTAGCCTTCCAGCTGACCAAATTATCTAAGAACTTAAAAGCATATCCAATGATTGATCTGCCACGATCTAAATCCTTAGCATAATCTGAGTCAACAAACCCAACCAACTTCTGAGCAACATTAGCATTGACACCATATAATAAACCAAAATCTCTAGTACCATTAAGATACCTCAACAGCCATTTAACAGCTAACCAATGCTCTTTACCAGGATTAGCAAGAAATCTACTTACTACACTAACCCCATACCCAAGCCTGCTACACACCATGAGGTACATTAGGCTACCAACTACATTTGCATATGGAACATTTCTCATATAAGCACATTCTTCTTCTGTTTGTGGACTATCATTATTAGAGAGATTAAAATGTTGAGCCAGTGGAGTACTCACTGGTTTACTATTATCCATAGCAAAATTTCTCAACACCTTCATCAGATAAGCACTCTAAGACACTTTCAACTGCCTGCAACTTCTGTTTCTAACAATTTCCATCCCAATAATCTTCCTGGCCTCACCAAGCTGCTTCATATCAAACTCATTCATAAGCAACTCCTTTGTACCTTCAATTTGAGACTTGTCTTTGCAGGCTATAAGCATATCATCCACATAGAGTAACAAGAAAACATTAGAGTGACCAACTGCTTCCTTTACATATACACAACTGTCATACAAGCTTCTTCTAAACCCATGACTGACAACATACTCATCAAACCTTTTATACCATTGCCTAGGTGATTGCTTGAGACCATATAAGGACTTTTTCAAGAGGCACACTTTATGTTCACTGCCTTTATCTTCAAAACCTTTAGGTTGTGCCATGTAAATCCTCTCATCTAAGTATCCATGTAGAAAAGTTGTTTTAACATCCAGCTGCTCCAATTCTAAATCCTGATGAGCTACTAAGGATAAGATCACTCTTATGGAAGAGTGTTTAACCACTGGAGAAAAGATCTCAGTGTAATCCACACCAGCTCTTTGGGTAAAACCATTTGCCACCAGCCTAGCTTTGAATCTAGGCTTGTCCCCAGGTGTAGCCCCATCCTTCAATTTATATAACCACTTACATGCCACCAACTTTTGATCAGTAGGCTTATCAACAAGCTCCCATGTCTCATTCTCATGTAATGATTTCATCTCATCCTCCATAGCAGCAATCCATTCACCCTTATCACTTGAATTAACTGCTTCATCAAAGGTTATAGGCCCATGCACAGCTTCAAACTCAGCTGCCATGTAAGCCACAGCAGATATATCATCCCCTTCTCTAAACCTCAAAGGAGGTTGGACATTTCTTCTTGGTCTTCCCCTACCAATACTGTATGGAAGCTCATGAGCATCACTTCTATTATCATCTCTATCATTGTTAGTGCCTGAGTGCTCTAGTATTGGAGGCTCCACCTCTATCTGAACACCCTTGGTTATAGAATCAGGGACTTCTTCTTGACTAGACCCTCCTACTATATCCTTATATAGCACCTTCTCATTGAAAGTTACATCTCTACTCACCAAAACTTTAGGATTTTCAAGCCTCCATAGCCTGTACCCTTTTACACCTTCTGAGAAGCCCAGAAACACACACTTTTGAGCTCTAGGCTCCAACTTCCCCTAACTGATGTGAGCATATGCCAAAGACCCAAACACCCTTAAGTTGTCATACCTCACCTTGTCACCTGACCACACCTCCATTGGAGTCTTCTTTTGTATAGCAGCACTTGGTGACCTGTTAACCAAGTAAGCTGCTGTTGACACAGCCTCAGCCCAGAAGGACTTAGGTAGCCCAGAACTTGTTAGCATACATCTAACTCTATCTAACAAGGTTTTGTTCATCCTTTCCACCAACCCATTTTGCTGTGGTGTACCTGGAACTGTAAGATGCCTTGCAATACCTTGTTGCTTACAAAACTTTGAGAATTCTTCACTGCAGAACTCAAGCCCATTATCAGTTCTTAATTTCTTCACCCTCCTCTCAACTTGTCTTTCAACCAAGGTTTTCCATTCTTTGAACTTGTTGAATGCTTCATACTTCTTCTTTAATGGATATACCCACACTCTCCGGGAATAATCATCAATGATGGACAGAAAATAATAAGCTCCACCTAATGACACATGCTTGGCTGGACCCCAAAGATCTGAGTGCACATAATCCAACACACCTCTTGTGTTATGAGTACCTTTATTGAATTTGACCCTGTGGGCTTTACCTAAAATACAATACTCACAGAATTCAATGGTATAATCAGTTAACCCAGGCAACACCCCTTGGTTCTTTAATTCAATCAACCCTTGTTGACTTATGTGCCCAAGTCTTTCATGCCATAGGACAGCAGCTTCACTACCAGTAGTTGTCACCATGGATATATCCTCTGCCCATACATCACCATCCAGAGTGTCTATGTTGTTTTCTTTCCAGGTCCCTGATAGCACAACCAATGACCCATTGATCACCTTAGCTTTCCTATTCTTGAGACACACTTGATGCCCATACATCACCATCCAGAGTGTATATGTTGTTTTCTTTCCGGGTCCCTGATAGCACAACCAATGACCCATTAATCACCTTAGCTTTCCCATTCTTGAGACACACTTGATGCCCAGATCTTTCAAAGGTGCCCATAGACAACAAACTTCTCTTTAACTCCGAAACATATCTAACATCAGTCAGTTTCATCTCAGTGCCATTATGCAATTTGAACATCACAGTTCCAATCCCATGGATTTCACAGACCATGTCATCCCCCAACTTAACTGTCCCGGACCTTTTTAGTGTCAACTTAGAGAACACCTCTTTCAAGGGAGTCATATGGAATGAGCAACCAGAGTCCAACACCCATCCCTTGTTGTGATTGTCAGTGCTGATTGTCATTAGTACATCCGCACTATCATAACCATCAAAATTCCCATCTGACTGTGTGCAGTTGTTTGACCCTTTGTACCCACCTTTCTCAGCTCTTTTGCCTTTCCACTCAGGGCAATCCTTCTTTAGGTGCTTCTCAGATTGGCACACAAAGCACTTCCTTTTGGATCTTGATTTGGACCTTGGTGGATGTTTTGATTTCCAGTTTCTTGAGTCTCTTGTCTCTGGCCGACCCCTAACAAATAGACCCTCTCCACCTTCTTCTTGTGAGTCTGACTTCTACCTTTAACTCTCTTGAGTTTAAGGCTGCAAGTACCTCATCTATGGTAAGGGTATTCCTACCATACAGCAGCGTATCCACAAAGTGTTCATAATCCGTGGGCAAGGAAGTCAAGAATATGAGTGCTTGATCTTCTTCGCTCAATTTGATTCCAATATTTTCAAGATCCAAAATCAGCTTGTTGAAGTCATCCGTATGGTCTTCAACTGATTTACCTGAGTTCATATGAAAGGTGTAGAGCCTCTTCTTCAAATACAACCGATTTGCCAAACTCTTTGTCATGTACAATGACTCGAGTTTGGTCCAGATTCCCGCAGCCGTGGTTTCCTTCGTGACTTCACGGAGCACCCGATCACCCAGGCTGAGGATAATGGCGCTGTGGGCCTTGACGCACTGTTCTTTCAGTTTCTCCGTTATCTCTTTCCTTTCTTTATCCGAAGCTCCGACTGGAACTTGGGCTTCACCTCCGGCGAGTGCCTCCGCCAATCCCTGGTGAACTAGAAGAGCCTTCATCTTCACTCTTCACAGAATGAAGTCATTCTTGCCATCGAATTTCTCAATTTCGAACTTGGTGGATACCATCATTTCCTCGATTATCCAACGCGATCGAACCAATTCTTCAAGCTTGAGCCGAACCAGGCTCTGATACCACTTGTTACAAATTGAACACAAGAATTGAGATTGGAGAAATTCAATTTACTAAAACTTCAGTTGAAATTGATGATTGAGATGATTACAAACGAAAAGGAAGAAGATCCCTTTTAAACCAATTACAGTCGTTAACAACAATTAACAAACTTTAACAAACTTCTAAACTATCACTAAACACCCTGAACTTTGATTATTAACACAAAACACCCTTGAACTAACTTTTATACAATAACACCAATTGACTAACTATAGTTGACTTCACAATCACATAAGAATCAACAGTCAAAATGACAAAATGTTTTTTTAAGCAGCTTTGTAAGTCGACCCGAATGTACCTTTAAAGCATAAGACCTTCTAAATTATTTTTATTTTGAACTTTATTATTATTATTATTAAATAGCATAATATTGGCAATCATATCATCAACACTAAATGTTTAAAGAAAATTACAAAATTTGTGTAGAGGTGTTATAGGATCTACCAAACCCGACCCATGTTGACCGCTACAAAAAAAAGTAGAGTTTAAACCGGAACCTTGACTTGTTTGGATGAACGCGTACCTTAATATCAAATGCAGGCCTAGGGAGATGTTCTTCCATCATTTCCTTGGTTACAAAGCCAACACCACCTGTCCATCCCTCAGGTGGCTATAAAAGTACAAAACAGATTAATAGACAGTTAATAAGCATCCATATATTAGCATAATATGTCTTAAGATAGCTATTTCTAATTTAAAATTGGATAGTATATTTTCCTAGCTCTCCCCTTTTACACTTAATGGCCCTATTTAAATAAAATTGCAAGCTTGTCAAGTGAATTGGTGTCTTAAATGCATTAAGGGAAAAATTACCATTGTGCTAACTAAAATCTCCATAAAGTGTATACTATTTTATTTAGATCTTTTTAGTTTTGGACGATAATTTTCAGGGAGTTGAGAGTCCATCCCAATGTTAAAGTCTACATTAGAGTTATGTGTGAAAAAATCATTGTTGTTCGGTATTCAATTTCTTTTCATAAGAACAGATAATTACATCTTCAGTATATATTTTACGAGATATGATATTTCGACAAGTATACAATGCAAAGCCAAGCAGATCCACCTCAATATCTATGAAACTACCTGATTCAATACATAATAAACTTTGAAGCGGCCAAAATATTTTGTAGCAAGGGCATTCAGCTCTTCCTGTAAATATCCAATGCGTTAATTAAACAAAAATTGTATTCTAAAACAATAGCAGATAAACCTTAAGATAAACAACCTTAAACATAATTACTTGCCTTAAGAAGGATGTCATCAACTGTGACATTAGCATAGATGAGGTCCAACTTGGTCTTGTCTGATTCGTCTTCTAGAATAGCTCTGGCAACCTAGGTTTTTAACCGAATAATAAAATGATATTTAAACCTTATATAATATAAATAGCTTATTTCAAACGACCAACTGCACAATACATAAACTAATGCTACACTTTTTTGGTGTTTAGAAAACCATCAGGCACGAAAAAAACAATTTTCACTCTATCACTGATTTTAGCAACCAAGTTGCATTTTATTACCAAATGGAGCAACGAATGACCGTTCAACCGGTAGCAAAACCTTTAATTAATTGATTTTAAAAATGGTGACGTAGCTTCTGATTTGTCATTTTATGATCTAGGCATATATATGCCATGTGACATCTGAAATAGTTATTGTTAAATATAAATTATAAGGGATATGTTTTCAAACTTGTAAATTATTTTCTTTTACTTTTTGGTTTACGTAAGAGTTTCCTTGCATACGTGACATTTGATGTGGTGGCTAGCATGACATGAATGTGAAACTAGGTACCACGAATCAATAAGAAAACAAAAATGATAAAGATGAATAATACGTGTTGTAAGATTAAGAGAACCAATACGAAAAATGAATGAATACAAAAAAACAACTACAAGACCTTTTAAACTACCTGAAACTTCTAACAAACTAATAACAACCACACTTTGACTTTATTACTAACTAACTAACTTTGACCTAAACTTTAGAATTAATCCAACATTCTTCCCTCTAATTCCAAACTTCTTCATTTAAGTCTACACTCCTATCGAAGTTCTCATTTCAACAAACTTCAACCTTGGCAATGCTATAGTGAGTATATCCGCCCTCTGCATGCTGCTACTCATGTACCCTACCGAATACATCAAATCAGGTCTTGTCTGTGTAAGATATCTCAACGAGCCAACAAGTCTCCTATACTCAGTCGAATCTACTTCATTTTCACCTTCACTTCTTTCAAACTTTACACCAGGATCCATAGGAAATTTTGCTTCATTACAATCCTCCATTCCCGTTGTACGAATCAACTTAGCTGCATAAGCTGCTTGTTTCATTAGAATGTCACCTGACTTCTGTGCAACTTCTATTCCAAGGTAGTAGCATAACAATCCCAAGTCCGTCATTTCGAACATGAGCTTCATCTCACATTTAAATTCCTCCACCTCTCTTGGTTCACTTCCAGCCACAACTAAATCATCTACATACACCCTAATGATAATTATTGAGTTGATTTGACCCTGATGTATACTGCTGCTTCTCTCTAACACTTCACAGAACTTATATCAGTTAACACCTCATTCAAACGCAAGTTCCAAGCTCGTGGTGCTTGTCTAAGCCCATAAACAGCTTTAACCAACTTATAGACCTTCTGCGCAGCACCTCGTACTTCATATCCTAAAGGCTGTTTTACATAAACTTCCTCCTTTAGTAACCCATACAAAACGCAACCTTTACATCAAGGTGATACACTTTCCACCCCATTCTTGCTGCTAGTGCCAACAGCAGCCTGACTGTTTCTATCCTTGCAACCGGTGCAAAAGCTTCTTCAAAATCGACCCCTTGCTATTGAACGTACCCTTTAGCCACAAGGCGTGCCTAATGCTTAGTTACCTTCCCGTTGCATCCTTTTTTAACTTGTACACCCACTTCAAACCGATTGGCTTTGATTGTGGTGGTGCATCAACCAGAACCCATGTTTTATTCCTCTCTATGGCATTTATCTCATCATCCATAGCTTCTCTCCACATCTTTTCTTCTGCTGCCTCTTTGTATGTTAGAGGTTCTCCCTCTTGTAGAAGTAGCCGTTCATCATATTATAATTCTGCATTTCCCACTTCACCAAGTAGTACATAGTCACTTAGTCTCGAAGGTAATACATAAACTCTTGTTGATTTCCTTACTTCTGTCTGATGTGGAGCTCCTCAAATACCCTGACCTTCCAGGTTTAAGTCACCTCCTTCTACTTCTTGATGTACATTACCCAGTGCCCCACTACTTATGACACTGAGGTTACCATCTTGGCCTGTCTCATCTATGCATAACCTCTCTTTATGTACATAGAAATTCATTGGCATTGAACAAGAACTTGCCTGGTCTCTATCAGTTGACTCAAACCAATCCCATTTCCTTTCCTCTTCAAGATGGACATCTCGGCTCACCACTAACTTGTTTCCTTTAGGATCATACATGCGATATCCTTTTGTGCCTTCTTCAACCCCTAGATAGACCATAAGGGTGCTTCTATCTTCAAGTTTCTTTAGGTTGGGCTTGACTGTTTTCACATGCCCCACACAACCAAACACCTTGAGATGATGCACATTGGGCTTTTTACCTTTTATCTTTTTATAAGGTGTGCTTTCCTTCAGGGCCTTGGTAGTTATTCGATTTAGGATGTAGACTGAATGTCTAACACCTTCTGCCCACATGACCTGTGGCAATCCCATTGACTTGAGTAAGGACCTTGTCATGTTTAGCACATTCTGATTCTTTCTCTCTACTGTGCCATTATGTTGTGGAGTATAGGGAGTGGTTAATTGTCTCGCTATGCCTTCACTTTCACAGTATTGTTAGAAATCACGTGAAGTGACTTCCTCTCCACGATCAGACCAAAGCATCTTCACCAGGGCACCTGTCTCCATTTCTACCTTCTTCTTAAACACTTTAAAACAATCTAAAGCTTGATCTTTGGTTTTCAAGACATAGACCAACATATACCGTGTGCAATCATCCATAATTAACATGAAATACCTATTACCAGCTTGTGTTTCTGGTGTAATAGGTCCACATATGTCAATGTAGAGTAATTCAAGTGGTTTTGAGGCTCTGAAGGTCGAGTGAGATGGAAACATTACCCTTGTTTGCTTCGTAGCCAAGCACACTTCACAGACTTCTTTTGGGCGGGATAAGGCTGGAATTCCATTCACTATTGCCTTGGAGAACATTTCCTTCATGGCATCAAATTCATGTGTCCCAGCCGGCCATGCCATTTCCAAGCTTCTTCATCTAAGCTTGTTAAGAAACTGCGAGGAGAGCCGGTTGTCAGCCGGACCTTATATAGTCTGTTGTCTGATCTTTGCACCTTCATGAGGAGTCTACCATTATTCTCGTATACCAAAAGGAATTCATCTTTCATTCGGACTTCATATCCTCCCTCGATCAGTTGTCCCAGACTTAGAATATTACTCTTCAAGTGTGGAATGTAATATACCTCATATAGGACCCTTTGTTCGCCATTCCTGCATTGTAACACGACCGAGCCTCTTCCTTCAAGTACTACAGTGGAGCCATCTCCAAACCTTATTCGCCCTCCAATGTTTTTTGTCAAGCACTGAGAATACATTCTCATTCCCAGTCATATGGTTCGAAGCTACGTTATCAAGGTACCACATATCTTCTCCGTTGGCTTCAGCCTCATACTTGACGGGATCAAGTTTAGACTCGTTCAAGAACACTATCTCCTTTGAGTTTGATTCTTGTACAGTCATCAATAGGGCTGGTTCATTGTCCTCCACCTTTTGAGTTAAATTGGCTTTCGGCTCCTTCTTCTTCTGTGGGCACTCGGATGCATAATGACCATAGACATCGCACTTAAAACACTTAATGCGTGCCTTGTCTTTTCCTTGACGATCACCACATGGTTGAGACTTAACTTGATCTCGTCCATTGTCCTTTACTTTATTGTTGAACCGTCCTCTTCCCCTATTTGATCGAGTGCCGCCGTTTCTTTTTTACGATCGGACTCCTTTTGCCTCGACTGCCATTCGGAGTACGTGAGTAGCAATTGATCATCCTTCGCCAAATTCTGCTTTGTTTTCCCCCCACTTCTCTCTTCAAATGCCTTTAATCTGTCGAAAGCTTCTTGGAGAGGCATTATGTCGATGTCAAGAAATTGTTCGATCGAAGCAATCATTTGAATGAAACAGCCCGGTACTGAATTTAACATTTTCAGGACAAGAACACTTTCGTCAAATGGGGTGCCTAGGTTACTTGCCTTTGATGAAATCACAGCTATCTTTCCTGCGAATTCGTCTATTGTCTCGCCTTCTTTCATTTTGAGAGATTCGAATTCTGTTCTTAAGGTCTGCAATTGGGCTTTCTTGAATCGATCAACCCCAATAAAGCTAGTCTTTAACTGATTCCAAATTCCTTCTGCAGTGGTCTGATTTGCGACTTGTAGGATCAAATCCTTTGGCATCGCTTGATACAAGTACGCTATCACCTTATTGTTCTTCTACGGGTCGACCGCTGCTCTTTCGGCCGGCTCGATCACCTCCCACAAGCTATGCACATTGAAGATTACCTTCAATCTCACGGCCTAAATCGAGTAATTCGTTGCCATGAGTATTGGACATTGAAGGGGGGTTGAGACGGTGTCTTTGATCGTTATTATCTGACTGTTGTTCGTCGGTGGGTTTGCCATCGTCTTTTGCTTTCTTCTTTTGTATTGAACGCCGAATTTAGGGTCTGAATCCAGTCCTTCGGATTCTTCACTCTAACCCCTGAACACTGCTTGATTGCGTACTTTGAATCAAGAGTGTTCGTCATCTTCTCCACCTGAAGCTCTGATACCATATGTGAAACTAGGTACCAGGAATCAAGACGAAAACAAAAACGATAAAGATGAATAATACGTGTTGTAAGATTGAAGAGAACCAATACGAAAATGAATGAATACAAAGAAAAAACTACAAGACCTTTTAAACTACCCGAAACTTCTAACAAACTAATAACAACCACATTGACTTTATTACTAACTAACTTTGACTTGAACTTTGGAATTAATCCAACAAAGAAGCAGTGACACAATAACAATGTACACGTAAAATCAGTTAACGTAAGCTCTTTAGTTAAAATCGCTTGCAAGTGTGAGTTGAGTTCTATTTTTGCTCCTTGAATTTTTAAAGAAAAATCTTTAGATAAAAATAGATCAACACCTGAAACATTGGAGTGATTCCCGAGCCCCCAGCAATCATTCCGAATGCTCTAACATCACCAGGTCGATACTTGAATCGCCCCTGAAATTAACAAATCTAACAATAAGTTTAACTTCTAAACTTGGTAGAAACTGCGGTATGCGTAACACTTGATTAATAAGAAACACCATTAGTAGAAAAAGGCAAAAAATTATCTCAACAAATTCAAATACTAACTTTTTTCAATAGATAGATAAGTTTATCATAATATCTAATCTACTTTTTTTCACCTATAGATGTATGATGGTGTCCTTTACCCTTTAATATATGAAAGTTCTCAAGTATACAAATTTAATTGTGTAAGTAGTACTAATATACAAATTTAATTGTGTAAGTAGTACTAATATATTAATTTGAAGATACAAGTATACGAGATAATTTGGTTGCAAATACAGAGTTTTTAATTTGTAGTTTTTCAATAGACGTGTCTTGTTTGTTTGGGAGCAACTTGGGTGAAAATGAGTTAATTTGGGTTGATATTAGCTGAACATAAGACTGCACTAACCTTAGGTCCCTTTACGGCCAGATAATCACCTTCTTTCATCTCTCTGAAGTGGTGGGACATGCGACCTTGTGGATACATCTATATTTATGCAGCACAAATTCACGGATTAAATACATGCATATATTAAATAAATTGAAAGTTTCAAAATATGAAGATTTTGGATATGCACCTTAATAACCAACTCAAAATATCCAACATCAGTATCCAAAGTGGTTGGGGTGTATGGTTTAATAACCTCTTCACCTTGGCTATCCTTACCCCTAAAAGTTAAAAAAAAAAAAACAAGCAAAGTGATTAATGAAAAGAAAATTGCTTTGGTACTTGATAAAAAACAAGATTTGTATATGTGCTCCCGAATTCAACAAAGATACACTTTGATTTTCCTTTTGTGTGAAAGGAAAAGACTCGCAAACCCATCATACGCCTTAATACACATTGTCCCTGGTGAGACTTGAAATCATGATTTTAACCTTAAGGTTTAAAGTGTATTAATATTTTGCATTGGTGTTGTGTAATTTTAGTGAAAATATATATCACAACTCACAAGCGTGTCTTTATAAAGGCAACATAAAGTTTGAAGAGTTTATATATATCTATATGACTATATATATATATGTATGTATGTATGTATATATATATAATATATATATACCGGCAACTAATATGCTGTCCAATGGGAAGTCCCAACACTGAAGTAGGTTTAGGAAGAGCAAATCTGAATTTGGCAACATTATGGCTAAGCTGTGTGCGTTTCACAAGCTTGAATTCCCTAAACTTATCAGGATCTATGCACCCTAAAAACAAGAAACAATTTTATAAATTAGCTTTGCAGATGGCCAAATGAATGTCTGTTAAAGAAAAAGGCTAATAGGAGAGTAGTCAAAGATGAACCTTTAGGTTTCTTGGAGAAAAGTAAGAATGCAACAATAGAAACAGCAAAAACAGCAACGACAATCGCGGTCTCATTTTCTTTGACAAAATCCATTGCTTCATTTCCTTTCGGGAAATCCATTGCTCAGCAGCGAGTTACTATAATAATCTGCGTTTAATATGATGACTATAAATAGGCACCACTTAAAATTAATGTTATTAAATAAGTAATGAACTGATATATGCTCCTAAATCACTTTCAAGGTAGCTAGTTATATGAAATTGGCCTACAGTACAATAATACGTGATGAACTACTAAATTATCATGTAATCGATCTAACATTCAGAAGACTGAATACTATTGAGGATAGTCCTGTCCTGAGTATTTTGTGGATAATTTTCATAATGGTACATGTAAAGTTCATATGAATTAAAATGGTGTCCAACTTCATATCAACTTATTATTAATAAGAATAGACCTAGCTAACAGAAGGACAATTACCTCAAGTTTCTGAGATTGATTAGATTACAAAAATCAAGAATAAATATGCACAAACACATATTTATTAATCAGACGAAGCTGATAGTAGCATACATACCAGAACAAGGGCGAGGGTGTGAGAATTGAAAGAGGGTGTGAGATAGTAGCATATAAGTATTACTTACTTTAACTAAATGCACCCTAACTACTTAATTAATTAATTAATTAATTAATTGTTGGGACTTCTTTCCACCAACTCCTTGATTGTAAGGGAGCAGATTGAATTGAATACCAAATACATATATTGAAATTAGGCGCCATCCGCATTTGACCACATTTTCAACAACCACCGCAACCGTGGATTTATTGGCATCTGCATGCATAACAAAATTATTTCTTAAATCACATCCCGTCATTGATTTACAAACCAACAAAACTCCATTATTTCTTTTAGAGTAAATCTCGTTTTTGATCCCTGTGTTTTGCAAATTGACTCTACTTGAGTACCAACGTTTATTTTGTCTCCATTTGAGTACCAAATTTTAAAAAGTTGTCTGTTTGAGTACCAAATTTTAAAAAAGTTGTCTGTTTCAGTCCTTTTGACTAACGGTGTTAACATTTTCTGTTAAATTTTTTTAAAAAAGACCAAAATACCCCTAAGGGCTATAAATATATCACCGTCTCCACCACACACCACATACCACCACCACCACCACACACCACCGCCACTACACACCACCGCCACCACACACCACCGCCGGCACACACCACCGCCGGCACACTCCGATCAGGAAGGTCCAAATCCTGAACAAAATGGATCCAAAGCCTCCCCTCCGATCAGGAAGGTCCAACTCACTCTCAATCTCTCGATGCTCTGTCTCTCTCGATCTCTCAACTCCGGTGAACCCGAAATCAAGAATTTTCGATCGAAGTTCAAGTGGTTGCGGTCGGTTGAAGGTGATTTGGGGGTTCAATGGGTCGAATTCGAAGGTCGACATAGATGAGGTTGGTGTCGGTCAGAGATGGTGATGGTTGCAATCGGACAGTTCGCAAGTGTGGTTGTGCGAAGGGGCGACGGTTGTGAGGCGGCGGGTGGTGCTGGTTCGTTATGGGTGAGAGGCCAGGAGCTTGGTGGTGATCGGAGGGCGTCAGATGGAGGATAATTTGGTGCAGTTTGATCTGGTGTCGATGAGGTTAGGGTTTAGATCATCTGTTTCTGATCCTGTTGTTGATTTGGGTTTGTTTTAATCACAATCTAATAGGTTCTGAATCTTTTGGATTTAGGTTTTGGAGTTGGCTGGAAATGCAGCGAGGGATAACAAGAAGAACAGGATAATCCCAAGGCATGTGCTTTTGGCGATTAGGAACGATGATGAGTTGGGGAAATTGTTAGCGGGGGTGACGATTGCTCATGGTGGTGTTCTTCCAAACATTAACCCTGTTTTGTTACCGAAGAAGACAGCTGCTGGAAATGCAGCGAGGGGTAACATTTTCTATTCGATGGTGTGTGGTGGTGGAGTGTGTCGGCGGTGGTGTGTGGTGGCGGTGGTGTGTGGCGGTGGAGTGTGCCGGCGGTGGTGTGTGGTGGCGGTGGTGTGTGGTGGCGGTGGTGTGTGGTGGCGGTGGTGTGTGGTGGTGGTGGTGGTATGTGGTGTGTGGTGGAGATGGTGATATTTTTATAGCCCTTAGAGGTATTTTGGTCTTTTTACAAAAATCTAACAGAAAATGTTAACACCGTTAGAAATTTGGACTGAAACAGACAACTTTTTTAAAATTTGGTACTCAAGTGGAGACAAAATAAACGTTGGTACTCAAGTGGAGTCAATTTGCAAAACACAGGGACCAAAACCGAGATTAACTCTTTCTTTTAATTCTATTGCTTTACTGTCAACTTCAATTCTGCATCTTTTTTCTTCTGCTAAAAAGGCGACCATTAAATATATAAAAAACGTTTCATCAAAATCCAGAAATTTATTTATGTTACCAAATAACTAAATACTGCGTTGAAATGATTAATTCAAATTCTTTATTTTGTAATCATATTTCGTATTTTATTAAGCTAATTTCAATTTTGCTCCTCAGCGTTTAACAAAAGTAATTATTTTCTTTAAAAAATTTAGAAACATAAATTTACCTCCAAACTAATCCAAAAGCTTTATTATTTTAGATTAAAATTAAAATAAATAATGAAACTTTTGAACTTAAATTGAAACAAGTTATGAAACTTTTGAAGATAAATTGATGTTTATAATTTTTGGAGAAAAATAGTTATTTTGGTCAAACCTCATGGAGGAAAACCAAACTTAACTCTATTTTATTTCTTGGATTGACAAATGCTGTAGCTACGAAGGTTTCTTTTATTACATCTTAGATACAAACATATATATACCGACCAGTTAAATGTAAGGCCCCGGTCCCGGGACGCTTACAGTTGTCATTCATCGCACAAAACATTTAAAATATAACATTTGCAGCGGAATTTAAATTTTTCATTAATAATAAAAATCGTGTCAAATAATCATATTGTTAGGTGTACATCTCAAAATTCTATCAAATTCTATTAACAAGATAACTTTTTCAAAATGTGGATGTCAGTCTTGAAATCTTTCCCAGTAGCTTATGCATTCATGCCTGCATCTCCTCAGCACCAAGATCACCTGCCAACTATTATGCATATAAAAAGTCAGCTATGCCGAGTGAGTTCTAGTTTTATAAATAAAATATTTTATCTTGAGGAGAGGTAATTTCTACTTTATCTTTATTTTATTTTTTTTGTTTTTGTTTCTAATTTATATTCTTAATACTTGCATTGCATTTAGTTACATTTTCATAAAAAAAACTAAAAAACAAAAAAAAATGGAAACAATTAGAAAAAACAAAAAAGAATGATTTTTCTTCCTTTTCCACGCATCTTTATTGTCCCCAAATATTTGTGAGGGTAACATAAAAAATAATATTGATTTTATTATATTAATCATAGATTGAATGCTAAAAAGATTGATAAATAATAAAAAGACATGCATATCCCATTATGCTAGTGCCATTGTTCTTGGATTTACACAAATAAAACATTTAATATTCATATGTGTTTAATATCATAAATAGGTTGAGAACCGAGTTCAATTGATTCAATTAAAAAGAGAAAGAAAAAAAAAAAAAAAAGAAGAAGAAAAAAGAAAATAAAAAAATAAGTAGTGAAAAATTGACCCACCAGTACCAAATCATATGTGATCTCGCATGGTGAAATTTGACCACTTGTTCTCTATAGTCCTTGAGGTTAGGAAGATTTCCACCGTGTGAAGAAAGATGTTGGCACACTTAAACGGGAAATATAACATGGATTAATTTATATAAAACGATAAGTCCAGAACTAAAGGGTTAGAGGACCATAACTAGCAAATTTGGTATGTGTTGTTAATAAAAATCTTGAAAGGCTTATTTATGTATATCAATTGAAAGTTAGCGTAATAATATGATTTTATGCTCATAATTTTTATACGGGATGGAAAAAAGGTGTAGATGTTATGAATTTTGTTCTTCATTATTTTCGCTTCTCCGCTTATACTTGTTCTTAACTTTCTTGAGGACGAGGAAATGTTTAAAATTGGGGAGATTTGTTAATAGTATTTTTAGGCATTATTTATCTTTATTTTAGCATATGTTTTTATTTCATATCATGAATTTATTAGACGTAGTTTTGTTTATTTTGTGTAACACTTGTCTTGGTAGAATAGAGTCTACTTTGTTTTATTTTAATTGTTTTGTAGGTATGAAACACTCACGAGTAGTGAACGCGGGAACTGGAATAGATTTGAAAGACGACAAGGGTGGTTTTTGAAAGTTAAAAAATATTATTAATTTTAAATTTAAGAAGTTATCTACTACAAAAACTAGATTTTGGTTTGAACTTAAAGGATATATATTATTTCTATCTACCTATTCTAATAAAAAGGTATTTTGAGATGCAATTCTCACTAAAAATTTTCCGCCTCTCTCTCCTATTAAATAATTACCTTAATTACTAATAATATTTCTTTAACATCTTTTTAGATTTAATAAATCTACCTACTCTAATAAAAAGGTATTTTGGGATGACACGTGGCAACACCACAATCATTCTCACTAAAATTTTCTCGCTTATCTCTCCTATTAAATAATTACCTTAATTACTAATAATATTTCTTTAACACCTTTTTAGATTTAATAAATTAAGAAATAAATCTATTTATTAATTTTATTTCTAAATAAATATTTTTTATAAAACAATGAATTTTTCTAAAGCTTAAAACTTTTTTAAAAATATAAAATATTTTAAAATTCGTATTTTTAAAAATTCATTTTTGAAAACAAAATATAATCCAAATTGAGAGTTATAATAGGAAAATTTTTAGAAATGACATTTTTATACGATTTTTTAGAACAAAATATTTATTTTTTTTTAAAAAAGTTTATAAATAAAATTTTAAAAGTTGATATTACTATTTTATGATTAGAGTATCATTTTAAAATTATTAAATTTTATTATATTAATATTTTATTTATTCAACCCGTGTAATACACGGGTTTACTAAAGCTAGTATATATATATATATGATGGAAGAGAAGAAAAAGAAAGGATCCAACTAATTGGCCATATTTTATGGATTTGATAATTATATCCTTGATATATAAATAAAATCAAAAGAAAAAAAGGGCAGGGGGAGATTCATCTTTTCTTTGGGAAGTCGACGGCCAGGAAGAACAAAAAAAGAAGAGCCAAGAGCGATTTGGATTAATATTGGTTTAGAGGATTTTTCATTCAATTCAACAATCTTTTACTTCTTTATACTTTTTTAAGTTTTTTTTATTTAGATTGTTTAGCCGTCAGGTCCGGCTAGAACAAATTTAAGTTTTGACACTTAGGTTTGTGATTTTGATTCATAACTTATGTGAAACGTTTATGTGATTGTTTATTTGAATAATTTGTTTATCTGATTTTTAATCTTAAATCCGGACCTATTCCTATATATATTAAATGTTAATAAACCTGATAAACTTATTAATCTTTCTAATAAATTTCATCAATTTTTAAGACCCTAATCAAGTTTTAATTTTTGTTACAAGGAACAAATAATGTTTTGTATTTGTCTATGAACCCAAATTCATTATGGAGTCATTCAATCTAGTTAAACATTCTGAACGGCGCGAGTGTTTAACTGTAATTGATATTTCTATCACAGTAATCCAGACGCTAAGATCCGAGCGGCGTGAGCTTAGAGTAGCGGATTGACTCTAATCAACGAACTGTGTTTGGTTAGACATTAGATGGAGGGGATGTCCGAACAGCGTGATGTCTAGTATCGATACAAATCGTTTACATAAATGATCATTGCACCATAATCGTTAATGATCACAAGCCGATCAAGTCAAGAAATAACCCTTGTGTTAAAACTATCTTATATAATTTTATTTTTCTTCACATTTTATTAGTTTTAATAAATTTTTGCCATAAAAAAACCGACTTTACTTTTTCTGACTGAACCTTAACACGGATGCGCATGATTTTTTTGTAGTTTTGACACGGCCGTGTTAGGGTGCTGTAATTTTTTTACTTTTATATTTTTCCCTAATTTTATTATTTTTATTAAAATCCCCCCCATTTAATTTTGTTCTAATAATAAGTGTACTTGAACTTGAATTGTTTGGTATAACTCGATTAACCATATCCCTAAGAACTCGAACTCTACTTCCGCTCATATTATTCTTAGTGTTTGTGACAGTAGGTTCATATTATAATATTTTATTTGCTGGATTCGACACCCAACAAATCCTAAAACAATAATTAAATTAGTGAATATTCTATATCTAACTTTTCTCAAGTGATATTTTTTTATATATTGGTACATAATAAAAAATAAAATATGTAAATAATAAAAACAATGGTAATTGACAAATAACTAAATAAATTAACTAATATATGTGTATCTATATATATAAACTAAATTAAAAACCAATTCGACTGAAACCGAGTGAGCGACGAGCGAGCGTACCTTTGCTTGTGCTCGGTTCATTTCCAAACCGAACCGATCCGCTCAGTTCGTTTACAACCGAGCCAAAAATCGAACGAGCAAAACTCCGAGCTTTTTTCGAACAAGTTCGAGCAAGTTTCGAGCGTCGAGCTATTTGAACAACCCTACTTAAAAGGCCCGCCAGGCTCTCCGGTAATGCATTTTAGTTAGCTGTGTAGTACAATTTAGTAGACGTATACAAAGAAAACTGGATCCTCGATCCCAATCAGAAAACAGGCCGACTCCAGTTATGGTTAAACTCGAACCATCGGTTAATTTGTATCCTACCTTATTCAAGCCAGTAGCCAGTCAAGAAACCAATCCTCTAAACAAATAGGGTTCCACCATAAACCAACGCTAAAGAATAACTATAATGCTGAAGCTATGAAATCAAAAAAATATACACATTATACATATACATATACATTGATGGTTAGGGGTCTATTTTATGCCTATAACATAAAGTGTTAGTGTTAATCCCTCTCAAGTTACCGTCTGGAGGTTATATATGTATATATGTTAAAGTATAAAACTGTTTACTATGTAAAATAGGAGGGTTTATATTGTAATTGTATCTCCTATATATTCATCTACATATCAATGTAAATCAAAGATGTTGGTTGAAATTATTCTTTCTATTCGTCGTACATGTTTGGCCATGCTACTTTTCCACTAATTTATAATTTACTAACTTTTAAAAAGTTAATAAGTTATTTTTGTGTTTGGGTAATACAAAAGTCACTTTAAAAGCAACTTTTTACAAAAGAAAAAAAGTAAAAATTAAAAAGTTAGGGATGACTTACTATTCAAAAGTCAAAATCTCCTTTTAGCTCATTTTTATCAATTTGCCCCTAAATAAACAAAGGACCTTCGGCCCTTTCCCATCTGATGCTCACAAACCGACTTGCCTCTCCTCCCCTTCGCCCCTTTGCTCGCCATTAATGGCAACCCTTACGCTATGTTCCCGAGTTTACTTAACGAGAGAAAAGAAAGGA
Source organism: Flaveria linearis (assembly GCA_024085815.1). Lineage (NCBI taxonomy): Eukaryota > Viridiplantae > Streptophyta > Magnoliopsida > Asterales > Asteraceae > Flaveria > Flaveria linearis. The sequence goes on from JABSNV010000232.1 coordinate 162,036, forward strand.
AACACTTTGTTTTTCATTCTCTTCTTTTCTCTTCTTTTCTTTTCTTTTCTTTCTTTTCTTTCTTTCTTTTCTCTCCATTTCCTTCCATTTTGGAAGGATTGATGTTAGCCTTCATTTTCCTTTCATTTCCTTTCATTTCCCTACTTAAGTAAACTCGGGAATACAAATTTCTAACAATCCTTCCATTTCCTTCCATTAAAAAAAACTCTGGAACACAACTATTTTTTCTTTCCTTCCATTTCCTTTCTTTTCTCTCCTTAAATGAGACTCGGGAACACAATGTTAATCCTCCACCCACCCCAAACCTATGACGGCATCACACCCACCTGCGACCGCCACCCCCTATCCTAACTTGTGATGTAATAAACTCCTTCACCCATGTAACACCCGTATATTTCTTTTAAAGAAATAAAAGAATAAAAGAGAAAGAAAATGGGGGAAAAGAAAGTCAACCCCAAAGTTGAGGGACCAAAAGTGTAAAAAATGATAAAAATCATGAAAAGTTGGTAATAAGGAGTATGGCTGCCCACTTTTCTGCACAACAACTTTCATTCGACATTTAGAGAGAGAAAGCAGAGAAAACTTACGGATCTTGAAGAAACAAGAAGAAGAATTCGAGAAATTAGGTAAGGTTTAGTGTTTTGAGTTGTTTTTGGCTAGCCTTAGCCTCGGTTTAAATGCTTATTTGTGTTTCTATGTGTTCCAAATGTGTGTTTAGAAGGTTTCCAGGTGTTAGAATCGTTTAAAGGAGCTCGGGTGAAGAGTTTTAAGGTTTGAAACAACTAAGGTGAGTTTCTAGACCCCTTTTACCTGTTTTTAAATGCTTTGGGCTGGAAAATGCATGTAAGTATGTTTGTATAAAACTTGGATTTTATACCCGTATGATTAAATGTATGAATGTATGTGTTATGTTAAGTTTTGCCTAGAATCAGGTGAGCATGTTTAGAACTAGGCATTTTGATGTTTGGGATTTGGAATATAAATTAGATACATGTCCAGGTTGCTAATACGACCAACAGTGTGGTCGTATGACTAGGTGAATTCTTCTAAGTGTGTTGAAGAGTCCAATAGGACTCATACGACCAACAGTGTGGTCGTATGACCAGGTGATATTTTTTTTCTAAGTGTGTTGAAGAGTCCAATAGGACTCATACGACCAACAGTGTGGTCGTATGACCAGGTGATATTTTTCTAAGTGTGTTGAAGAGTCCAATAGGACTCATACGACCAACAGGGTGGTCGTATGACCAGATGATATTTCTAAGTATAGGATGAAAAGTCCAATAGGGCTCATACGACCAGCAGTGTTCTTACGCCTAACAGGGCTCATACGCCCAAGGGGCTTATACGCCCAACAGGGCTCAAACGTCCAGAACACTTAGAATTTTTACAGAAATCTTCTGGAAATCTGATTTATGGGATTTTGACCAGGGTTGACTAGGGTTAATTAATAATGATGTTTCATGCATGGAATGATGGTAAATGATTAACCCTTGATTTCTGTTACTAATTTTATTATCTGTATTTTATTATTATTAACAATATTATTATTATTTTAATATTGTTAAGTATGTACTGGCATGACGAAGAATGACTAAGATTTAACGAAGAACATAATCATTAATAAAGTAAAATATTAATGATAATGAGAAATGGAACGTAAAGTGAAAGATAATGAAAGGGGGAAACATGGTGAATGAATGCATGCATTAATAAATGAATGAATGAACGTAAGAAAGGCTTGCAAGCAAATGAATGGAGGTGCACACCCCTGGCAGGTGTTAGCTCAACTGTGATGCGGGTTAGCTACCCCGAAGGATGCACATAGGGTCAATCTTTAAGATTGATAATGAGGTGAGCAACTTTGTGTTGCAACAGACTCGGTTAGCAGGCAATCCGTGGGGTTGCCACTGAGGTGAGCAACTATGTGTTGCAACAGACTTGGCTAACATATTGATAATGAGGTGAGCAACTACGTGTTGCTACAGACTCGGTTAGCAGGCAATCGTGAGATTGCCACTGAGGTGAGCAGCCGTGTGCTGCAACAGACTTGGCTAACATATGATAGAATGAAAGAATGTAATGTGAATGCATGAATGGAATGAATAAACGTACGAAGGAATGTAATGAACATATGAATGAAAGAAATGATCGTACGTATGCAATGAATGTATGAATGAAATGAACGTATGAATGTATGTAATGTATGAATGAAAGAAAGTAAGATACATACGAATGGAAGAACTAATATGAAAGAAAGAATACGAATGTAAACGATGAACGGCACACTAACGAAAGTTAATGAACGAACGACGAGGATAATAATAATATTATCTGTGTAAGTACTTGTGTGACCGCATGTAAGTAAAGAAAGGTTTTTCTTGAGAGGAAAAGCAAAGTATTTTAAACTATAAAACTAGAACTCACTCAGCAACGCTGACTTTTATGTATTTCCAGTTGTCAGGTAACAGGTTGCTGAGGATGGCACACTGAGATGTCTATTCGGCAAGACAAGTCTGACATCCAAATTATGTTTTGACGATAATGTTGTTTTGTAGTTCATTCGACTAATTGTTTTGTGACTTAGAAACTAGAATGTATTGCTTAACAACAGCATTTTAAAATGAATGAAGGGTTTTGCCAACTTAATTCCGCTGCTTAATTTATTAATATATATGTGTTTTATGCTGTGAATGACCAACTGTGAGGTGCCCGGGGACGGGGCCTTACAAGTTGGTATCAGAGCTAAAGTTTAAGTGAAACGGGTAAATTTTCAAAAATAAACCTTAACTTAAACTGAGAATGGGACGGAAAGAGGGATGTCAGCCCAAGTAGCCATGTGCCATCAGGTATTGTTTTCTTAAAAGTTAATCAGTATTATGCGTGTGCTATGTGATTTATGTGTTCCTAGTAGATTTAGATGCTGATGTAGTCAGGATAGGGAGTGCTTGGGGTGTGAAGAGTAAAGTAAGTGGCTAATCACAACTGGCCACTGTAACTAGGGACTTACTATACTTGACATAAACCGAACTATTCCTTGAATGACTGTTTTAGTGTTTGAATCTTATAGTGCATAGGAAAATGGCTGGGAAGAAACCTTCTAAGGCTGCTAGAGGTAGAGGTCGTCCGCGTACGACTAGGAGCAGTGCTAAAGCTCCTAAGACGGCTCCTGTGAACCCCGAGGTTCCTGACCGGAATGAAGAAACAGAGAATGCTAGTCTGAATGCCTCAGCTAGGGAGGCGATTGCTGATGAGGTACACCAGGTCCTACAGGCAGTTATGCCATCTGTAGTGACCGATGTTATTCGGGCTATAAGGAACGAGGAAAGGAAGGAAAAGGAGGACAGGAGAGGGTCGACTGAAAAGGAGAGCAAGGAAGAAGAGGAATGACCGATCCTGAGATAGTAATATCTGATGAGGAAAGAGATGATGTAGTAGGGGTGATGACCAAGGGGTGCAGTTACGGGGCATTTCAGAGGTGCAAGCCCCCGACTTTCGATGGCAATGGCACTGCTGCAACCGCTCAACGATGGGTAAGGGAGATGGAAGAGGTACTCGAGATCAGCGAGTGCCGTGAGGATCAGAAGGTGAAGTTTGCCACCCACTCCTTTACTGACTCAGCACTATGCTGGTGGGACAATATTGTCCAAGCTGAGGGTTCCAGGGCCATCGGGAAAATGAAGTGGTCCGAGTTGAAGAAGCTAGTAATTGAGGAATTCTGTCCTCACAGAGAACTTGATAAGGTCGAGAGGGATTTCCTGCAACTCGAGGCAGGAACCATGACACACCAGCAATACACTACCAAATTCAATGAGATGGCGAGGCTGGTGCCGGATCAGGTGACACCGGTATCTCGAAAGATTAACCGGTACATTCAGGGACTGCCAGCTGACATCCGTAGGCACTTGATTACTGCCCGACCGAGCACCTTTAGGTCGGCAGTAGACTTAGCTGGGAGGCTCTATGACGAGAGGGAAGTGATGGTGGTGGAGGCAAAGAAGCCGGTGGTGCTAACCGGAACTGGAATGGGAAACGGTTCGGGCGTGGTGGCTTTACCCCGAATAACAAGAAGGCTAGAAGGGATGACCGTAGGGTGGGGTCACCAAGCTCGGGACCCAAAAGGTGTGACAAGTGTGGTAAGGAGCACGGTGGTGAGTGTAGATGGGGGTTAAACGTCTGTTTCAGGTGTGGGAAATCCGGTCATATGGCTAGAGACTGTAAGGCTACGAGGTGTTTCAACTGCGGTGAAGTGGGGCATATGAGTAAGGATTGCAAGAAGTCAAGGGCCGAGAGTTCCGGGGGAAAGAAGATGGCAGGGACTGAGGGGCAGAAGACGAGTGCCATAGCTTTCACTATGACCAGGGAGGAGGCTAGGACGGACCCCGATGTTGTGTCAGGTACGTTTCTAGTAAATCAAACTCTTGCTTCTGTGTTATTGATTCTGGTGCTAGTAGGAGTTTTATTTCTGCTACTTTCTGTGCTAAATTGCCTATTAGTAGTAAATACATTGATGAGCCCTTTGATGTAGAAACTGCTATTGGTAAGTCCACTAGAGTTACTGATGTGATAGAGGACTGCACCATAGAGTTAGAAGGCTATAGGTTTGCCGCTAGATTACATGTGATGTCCCTAGGTGGGTTTGATGTAGTGCTAGGGATGGATTGGTTGGCAACCTACGAAGCGAATATCGTATGTCGGAAGAAGATGATTAGACTGACGGCATCTGACGGGGGTCTGGTAACGATATACGGTGATCGAGTCACGATGATTCCGAAGGTGATTTCGATGGCGGTGGCAGGCAAGAGCATGAGGCGTGGGTGCAGCGCCTACTTATGTTACGTAAAGGATGTGGATGCTCCAACACCACAACTATCCGATGTTCCGGTTGTGCGTGAGTTTCCAGATGTGTTCCCGGAAGACTTATCGGGATTGCCACCTGACCGTGAAGTTGAGTTTCAAATCGATCTGATACCCGGTGCCCAACCCGGGCTAAAGCACCGTATCGATTGGCTCCGACTGAGATGAAGGAGTTGATGGAGCAACTGCAAGAGTTGCTTGACAAGGGCTTCATTAGACCGAGTATCTCTCCTTGGGGTGCTCCGGTCTTGTTTGTGAAGAAAAGGACGGTAGCATGAGAATGTGTATCGACTACCGTGAATTGAACAAGTTGACAATAAAGAATCGGTATCCGTTACCGAGAATCGATGACTTGTTCGACCAGCTCCAGGGTGCCAGTTGGTTCTCGAGGATAGATCTTCGATCTGGCTATCACCAGTTGAAGGTGAAGGAGCAGGACATTCCTAAAACAGCTTTCCGTACGCGTTATGGACACTATGAGTTTCTCGTTATGTCATTTGGTCTAACTAACGCGCCAGCTGCTTTTATGGATTTGATGAACCGAGTGTGTCGGCCAATGTTAGATAAATCAGTAATTGTGTTCATCGATGATATTCTGATTTATTCGAGGAGCGAAGAAGAGCATGCCGGTCACATTCGGGAAGTGTTGGAGACTTTGAGGAGGGAGAAGCTGTATGCTAAGTTCTCCAAATGTGCGTTCTGGCTACGCGAGGTGCAATTTCTGGGTCACGTGGTAAATGCAGAGGGAATCATGGTGGACCCAGCAAAGGTTGAGGCTGTGATGCAATGGAAATCACCAAAGACGCCATCCGAAATTCGTAGCTTCTTGGGATTGGCGGGCTATATAGGAGATTTATTCAAGACTTTTCAAAGATAGCCTCACCTTTGACAAAATTGACTCGTAAGGACGTAAAGTTCGTTGTGGGGTCGAGAACAGGAGGATGCTTTTGAGGAATTGAAGACGAGACTGACACAAGCTCCTGTCTTGACATTGCCCGAGGGAAATGAGGACTTAGTGGTCTATTCAGATGCATCTTATTCCGGGCTAGGTGCGTGTTGATGCAACGTGAAGGGTGATCGCCTATGCATGTCGACAACTGAAGACCCACGAAGTCAACTATCCCACACACGATCTAGAATTAGCCGCGGTGGTTTTTGCGTTGAAGATTTGGCGGCACTATCTATACGGGACGAAGTGCACAATCTTCACAGACCACAAAAGCTTGAAGTACTTCTTCGAGCAAAAAGATCTAAACATGAGGCAAAGGCGATGGTTGGAACTAATAAAGGATTATGACTGCGAAATCCATTACCATCCGGGCAAGGCCAACGTGGTGGCCGATGCCCTTAGCCGAAAAGAACGACCTGAGCCGATTCGGGTGAAGGCTTATCAGCTGATCATGACCCCCGATGTGATGACACAGGTTAAGGAGTTCCAAGACGAGGCTTTGAAAGAAGATCGTCTTAACTCTGAAAGGATGAGAGGCCTAGTTACGGAATTGGGTGAGAACACTCTTGGTGTTAAGATCCGATTTGGGCGAATGTGGATTCCTCGATACGGGGATCTACGTGAAAAGATCATGGATGAGGCCCATAAGACTCGATACTCCATTCACCCCGGTGCTACCAAAATGTACCACGATATGAAGAGGATTACTGGTGGCCGGGTATGAAACGTGACGTAGTGGAGTACGTGAGTAAATGCCTAACTTGCTTACAAGTAAAGGCAGAACACCAGAAGCCTTACGGGAAGATCCAACCGTTGGATATACCCGAGTGGAAGTGGGAGCACATCACCATGGACTTCATTACGAAATTACCACGTACCCCAAAAGGGTACGATGCCATAGGGTGATAGTTGACCGACTAACCAAGAGTGCCCACTTCCTACCGATCCGCGAAACGTACTCATCTGAAAGATTGGCGGGTCTGTTCATCAAAGAAATTGTAGCTCGTCATAGTGTGCCGGTGTCTATTGTGTCTGATCGTGACACCCGGTTTACCTCTAAGTTTTGGAAGAGATTTCACGATGCAATGGGGACGAGACTACACATTAGTACAGCATATCACCTCAGACAGACGGTCAGTCTGAGAGGACGATCCAAACACTCGAGGACATGCTTCGGGCTTGCGTGATCGATTGGAGGAAGTTGGGACGACCACTGCCGTTAGCAGAATTCTCGTACAACAACAGTTATCATGCCAGCATTGGCATGCCACCTTACGAGATGCTATACGGTAGGAGATGTAGGACGCCCGTATGCTGGGAGACATTGGGCAGAGAAGAGTTAGGAGGTGTTGAGGTGGTCGAAGCTACGACTGAAAGTTGGAAAAGATCAAGGCCTTCATGAAGGCGGCGAAAGATAGGCAAAAGTCGTATGCTGACAAAAGACGAAGACCGATAGAGTTCAAGGTTGGCGACCGGGTCATGTTGAAGGTCTCACTTGGAAAGGTATTATCAGATTCAGGAAAAGAGGTAAGCTAAGCCCGAGATACATAGGACCTTTCCGGATCGTCGCCGGGTAGGAGAGGTGGCCTATCGACTTGAATTGCCAGATGAGTTAAGTGGAATTCATCCTACATTCCATGTATCTCATTGAGAAAGTGCTTAGCTGATGAAGGCATGGTTGTACCACTGGAGGATATTGAAGTAGACGAACGGCTCAATTACGTTAAGCAACCAGTGGCAATCTGATCGTAAGAAGAAGAGGTTGAGGAATAAAGTGGTTCCTCTTGTGCGTGTACAGTGGAAGCACAGGAAGGGATCCGAGTCTACGTGGGAGACTGAAGAAGAATGAGACAGCACTACCCACATCTGTTTGAGGGATAACAGGTTCGGGGACGAAACCTATATAAGGGGGGTGGACTGTAACACCCGAATATTTCTTTAAAGAAATAAAAGAATAAAAGAGAAAGAAAATGGGGGAAAAGAAAGTCAACCCCAAAGTTGAGGGACCAAAAGTGTAAAAGATGATAAAAATCATGAAAAGTTGGTAATAAGGGAGTATGGCTGCCCACTTTTTGCACAACAACTTTCATTCGAATTTAGAGAGAGAAAGCAGAGAAAACTTGCGGATCTTGAAGAAACAAGAAGAAGAATTCGAGAAATTAGGTAAGGTAGGTTTTGAGTTGTTTTTGGCTAGCCTTAGCTCTCGGTTAAATGCTTATTTGTGTTTCTATGTGTTCCAATGTGTGTTTAGAAGGTTTCCAGGTGTTAGAATCGTTTAAAGGAGCTCGGGTGAAGAGTCTTAAGATTTGAAACAACTAAGGTGAGTTTCTAGACCCCTTTTTACCTGTTTTTAAATGCTTTGGGGCTGGAAAATGCATGTAAGTATGTTTGTATAAAACTGGATTTTATACCCGTATGATTGAATGTATGAATGTATGTGTTATGTTAAGTTTTGCCTAGAATCAGGTGAGCATGTTTAGAACTAGGCATTTTGATGTTTGGGATTTGGAAATAAATTAGATACATGTCCAGGTTGCTAATACGACCAACAGTGTGGTCGTATGACCAGGTGAATTCTTTTAAGTGTGTTGAAGAGTCCAATAGGACTCATACGACCAACAGTGTGGTCGTATGACCAGGTGATATTTTTTTCTAAGTGTGTTGAAGAGTCCAATAGGACTCATACGACCAACAGTGTGGTCGTATGACAGGTGATATTTTTCTAAGTGTGTTGAAGAGTCCAATAGGACTCATACGACCAACAGGGTGGTCGTATGACCAGATGATATTTCTAAGTATAGGATGAAAAGTCCAATAGGGCTCATACGCCAGCAGTGTTCTTACGCCTAACAGGGCTCATACGCCCAAGGGGCTTATACGCCCAACAGGGCTCAAACGTCCAGAACACTTAGAATTTTTACAGAAATCTTCTGGAAATCTGATTTATGGGATTTTGACCAGGGTTGACTAGGGTTAATTAATAATGATGTTTCATGCATGGAATGATGGTAAATGATTAACCCTTGATTTTGTTACTAATTTTATTATCTGTATTTATTATTATTAACAATATTATTATTATTTTAATATTGTTAAGTATGTACTGGCATGACGAAGAATGACTAAGATTTAACGAAGAGCATAATCATTAATAAAGTAAAATATTAATGATAATGAGAAATGGAACGTAAAGTGAAAGATAATGAAAGGGGGAAACATGGTGAATGAATGAATGCATAATAAATGAATGAATGAACGTAAGAAAGGCTTGCAAGCAAATGAATGGAGGGCACACCCCTGGCAGGTGTTAGCTCAACTGTGATGCGGGTTAGCTACCGAAGGATGCACACAGGGTCAATCTTTAAGATTGATAATGAGGTGAGCAACTACGTGTTGCAACAGACTCGGTTAGCAGGCAATCGTGAGATTGCCACTGAGGTGAGCAGCCGTGTGCTGCAACAGACTTGGCTAACATATGATAGAATGAAAGAATGTAATGTGAATGTATGAATGGAATGAATAAACGTACGAAGGAAAATGAACATATGAATGAAAACAATGATCGTACGTATGCAATGAATGTATGAATGAAATGAACGTATGAATGTATGTAATGTATGAATGAAAGAAAGTAAGATACATACGAATGGAAGAACTAATATGAAAGAAAGAATACGAATGTAAACGAGGAACGGCACACTAACGAAAGTTAATGAACGAACGACGAGGATAATAATAATATTATCTGTGTACGTACTTGTGTGACCGCATGTAAGTAAAGAAAGGTTTTTCTTGAGAGGAAAAGCAAAGTATTTTAAACTATAAAACTAGAAACTCACTCAGCAACGCTGACTTGTATTATTTCCAGTTGTCAGGTAACAGGTTGCTGAGGATGGCACACTGAGATGGCTATTCGGCAAGACAAGTTGACATCCAAAATTATGTTTTGACGATACTGTTGTTTTGTAATTCATTCGACTAATTGTTTTGTGACTTAGAAACTAGAATGTATTGCTTAACAACAGCATTTTAAAATGAATGAAGGGTTTGCCAACTTAATTTCGCTGCTTAATTATTAATATATATGTGTTTTATGCTGTGGAATGACCAACTGTGAGGTGCCGGGGACGGGGCATTACACCCACCTCTCCATAATCCTCTACCTAACATGCAATAAACTCACACCTCTCCATTAATCCCTAATAAAGAAGTGAAGATGCAATAAACTCCACC